>CM041293.1:183488748-183565531 GCA_023052935.1 Piezodorus guildinii | reverse complement strand
GGTGATAGGGCGTCACCCTGTTTCATACCCGATCGCACCTCAAATTTCTCGAAGTAATTATGACCGATTTTAACTTTATGGAATGTTTCCGACAGACACATCTGTACTAGGTTTACTAACTTTCTAGGTATTCTCTGTTCAATCATGATGTTATAAAGCTTCTGACGGTCTATGGAATCATAAGCCTTTTTAAAATCGATATAAAGTTCATGGACTACACCGTTGTATTCCAAAATATAGTGTCTTAGAAACAATATATAGTGTCTTAAATATAACTGTGTGGACTTAACAAACTTTGAAAGAACACTAAAAGATAGAGGCTAGGGATGGTGCAGTGAGAGATAGAACGAAGTTTGCCAAATGAGTTTGGCCCTAGAATGGGGTTTTGGTACGTGGTTTTTGATAGTATTATTATTGTTATAGATATGTATTGTTAATATGAGTTTTTTTATTTTTTTAATAACTTCTCTTTTCTTCAAATGATAAAAAACTACTCTTATCATAAAGCGATTGAATGTTATATAATTGATATTGTGCATTCATCATAAGGATTAAAGAATTTAATTATCTTATCTCTAACTAAGTCTAAATAATCAAACAATTTCTTAAACATGGAAGATTAACCAAATGACATTTTCATTTACTCCGTTGATATTCATTCGTTGTTTTCTTATTAAATTGACATTGAAATATGAATTTTTTAAATATTTATTTATGGAAATTTACAACTGTAATTTATATTACAACAAGTAAATATGCTAATAGAAAAATCACATGAGACAGACTTGTAGAGGAGCAACCCATTAAGGTCTTTATGGATGATTTTATTTGTGACAAAGTAAGGAGCGTTGAGGATTTTACGAAGGATTTTGAATTGTAAGGATTGGATACGGGAAGAATTCGATGGTTTAGTAGAGTCCCAAAACTCAACTCCGTAAGTCCATACAGGCCTTATGATAGTCATGTAGATGAGCCTATTGTAGTTAAGTGGAAAGTTTGAGCGTCTGTCTAGTGAGTGTTGAAGTAAACGAAAGCGGCGAGCAGTTTCTTGCCGTTTCAGTCTTGTGTTTCGATTCCATGTCGGACGTTTGTCAAGAAGCAGTCCTAGGTAGCGGATCTGTTCAACAGGGACAAGTGGAATATTATGAAAGGATACTGTGGGACAGGATGTCATTGGCTTACGACGAAGGGTAAAGGTTATTTGGTGGGATTTGTTGGAATTGATTTTGATTCTCCAATTCTGACACCATATCTCAAGGTCTCTGATGTGGAATTGAAGGGTTTGAGAGATAAAACACAAGGGTCATCGGCATAAGTGGAAAGGAAAGTGTTAGGATTGGTTAGGATATCAGCTGTATATACTGTGTAGAGAATGGGTCCTAGGATACTGCATTGAGGAACACCAGCGGACAGAGTAAAAAGAGATGAGTAGGACCCATTATGATTTATTTTGAAGGATCTGTCAGTGAGGTAGGACTGAATGATAAGAAAGTATGTTGGAGGGAGGAATTTTCGGAGTTTGTACAGCAGTCCTGAATGCTTGCTCTACGTCGAGAAAGGCTCCCGTGCAGTAAATATGAAAATTAAGTTAATTTTTTCGAAAAGTAATAATCAGAAAAAATAAATAAACATTCACACGATCTCTTATCCTTGAAACAAAACGAATCCTAACATTGAAACAAAACTGAACCCAATACCATTCCTTGGTGACATGGGTATGTTTTTTACTTTAATTTTTTTATGTTATTTATTATCAATCGTTGTTTTTGTGTGTGTTTTGTTAGTATTAAATTAACAACATTAATCTTTTATTAATTAAGAAAACTGAAATAATAAATTGGATCTCCACTAGGGTTTATACCGGTATCCAATTTCGTTTTAAAAGAATTTACTCGAATATTCTGTAATTCGAACAAACAATTTTAACAGAAAATTTAAAGTGATTAAAGTTTTTCACTAAAATTATTTACTGTTCAATTTTATTGACCGTAAAATTTTTATATGCAAAAATAATAGGATTATATAACTTTAAAAATAATTATTCGTTGCATTATTTTCACTATAAAGATGTAAATATTTTTATAATATTGAAACGAGTTATTCAGCGAAGGGTTCGAATAAATAAAAACAATATATTTTCATAATAACTATATATATATATATATATATATATATATATATATATATATATATATATATATAGAGAGAGAGAGAGAGAGAGAGAGAGAGGAGAGAGAGAGATATTTTACAATTCTATTAGATACAGATGGATACGTATTAAAAAAAAATAAGAAGCAAATCTATAACTGTGTATTATATAATGCAAATTATAATCAAAGCGGAAAGACAAGAGTAAATAATGTTTCTGTATACATACTTATTAAAATCAATTTTAGTTTTAAAGATAATGAAGCAAAGGACCGAGTATTTTCTATTCAGGGCAATTCTAATACAAATTTAAATATTCAATTTATTTTTTGTTTATTGAAATATGATTTAAGAAAACAGGGGTTTTAGCCGTGTTCTTGGTTTATTCATAAAATTCCCCGAAATAGAAAATAAACTCTTAATTGCAACCGAGCTAGGCTTAATCCTTATTAAAGTTTTTAAGCCGTCATTTTCAATTTCTTTTTTAGTGTTATCCATACCTTGAAAACCGATATTTGCTACTAAAAACTAAGGCTTTCGTATTTCATAAACTTCGCCCAAAAAACCGGTTTTTAAAAACCGACCAACCCTAATCTCCACTGAAGTATTCCAATTCTGATTGAGTGACTAAGTAACTCATTATTCATTAAAAAAAAAAAAAATGAATTTTTTATTAGTACGTCTGCTTATCCCGGTTTCAGAAGATTTAGGTACAGCCTTTTTTTTTTTTTTCACAAAAAGAAAAGTTTATCTCGACTTAAAATATCATTCTTTTACAACGATTCGTTATCTATTAAATAAATCCAATGTGGTTAAGTAAAAATTAATGAAAAAAAAAAACTGTATTACATCTAATTGCTGTAAAATGCAGCATTTTTACGACACATGTTGTATCTTTCCAGTCCTACCTCTCTGAAAGATCCTTCAAAATAAACCACAATAGTTCCTATTTATCTCTCTTCACCCAGTCTGCTGGGGTTCCTCAAGGCAGTATCCTAGGACCCATTCTTTACACAGTATATACAGCTGATATCCCAACCCATCCTAACACATTCCTTTCTACCTATGCCGATGACACTTGCGTGTTATCGGTTAATAACGATCCTACAATAGCCTCTCAAACTCTCCAATCCCACATCAGAGACCTTGAGGTATGGTGTCAGAATTGGAGAATTAAAATCAATTCCAATAAATCCCAACAAATTACCTTTACCCTTCGTCGGAAACCTATGACATCCTGCCCTACAGTGTCCTTTAATGATATTCCGCTTGTCCCGGTTGAACAGATCCGATATTTAGGACTCCTGCTTGACAAACGACTTACATGGAATCCGCATACAAGACTGAAGAGACAAGAAACTGCACGAAGATTTCGGCTACTCCAACACTTACTAGACAGACGCTCTAACCTTTCACTTAACTACAAAAGACTCATTTACATGACCATCATAAGGCCTATTTGGACCTACGGAGTAGAACTTTGGGGCTCTACTAAACCATCAAACTCTTCCCGTATCCAATCCTTACAATCCAAAATCCTTCGCGAAATCCTTAACGCTCCTTACTTTGTCACGAATAAAATCAACCACAATGATCTTAATGTTCCATATGTTGCTGATTTGGCCCGTACCAGGTATCACACCTTCCATGAAAAACTCCACTCCCACTCTAATCCATTAGTTTCAATCCTTGCTTCCTCTTCCATTCCTGATAATCTTCCGAGGCGTCTGTAAAGAAGATGGCCTCGAGACCTTCTTGTTTAGACTCACTACCAAAGAGTGCTGTCAATGGGCAGTTTCTCTTCATGTTCATTCCATGTGTTATAACATTACAGCATATTTACTTGATGTATTTTTCGTACAGTTGTAAATTTCAATAAAAAAAAAAAAAAAAAATGTATCTTACTCTATTCCGAACCCTAAAGACTAAAAATATGTGTTTCATTCCAGAGTTAGGGTTCAATTTCAGAAATAGTTGTTTAGTGTAACCTACAATAATTAGGGCTAAATATGCGAAGGGACAACTTATAATAAATCAGGGATTATGAGTGTAACGGAAAGATGAGGAAGAGATATTATGAGGCACACATGCAATCGGTGCAGGACCAACTAGTATATATGATCCACATGTTACTATTGTGATACCAAACCTGTTGTAGTATTGCGATCGTGAAAATTTTCGAATTCCAGTTTTCAACGGAAATAAACGTTTTAGGGTCCCCTAAGTCCAATTAACCAAGTCCTGCAAAAAGGTCTGTGTGTGTGTGTATGTGGTAACTAGAAAACGAGAAGTCCTATGAAACTGAAATTCCATGTTTAATAATAATAGGCTTACCGGACCCTAAGGTTCGATGCCGATACCACCATATTCCGTATACACAGACTCGTCCAATGTTCTCCGTTCAAGCCCAAGCCCCCAAAATCAGCCTTAACGCAATCCTCCCATCGACGCTTCGGTCTACCTTTCGGACGCCTACCAGTCGGATCAGCGAATACCAACTTTCTCGGCATCCGTTCCTCTCCGAGCCCAACAATTTTACTCGCCCATTTGAGTCTCCACGACGCTATCAACTCAGTTATATTCACAGGATACAAGTTCCGCAATTCCGCGTTGTGCAACCTTCTAAACTACCTAGTGCCCTCATCTCTCTTATATATTTTACGCAGTACCTTATTTTCGAAAACCTTGAGCCGTTGTTCATCCTTCAAAGTAAGCGGCCACGTTTCACATCCGTAAAGAACCGTCGGAAGAATAATAGTTTTATAAATTCTAATCTTTAAGTTTTTAGATAGAAGCCGCGAACTAAGTAACTTAGCAACTGAATAATAACACGCATTTCCCACCTTTAACCGGGACTTTATTTCTTCCTGGATTTATTTTTTTATTTTTATCATTGAACCTAAATACTTGAATTTCTCTTGTTCAAAAGTGTGCCCTGATGTATCAATATCACCAAGATCGTCACCGTTTCTGCTACTAATCATATATTTCGTCTTATCGGAAAATTCCATATTTAAGACAACTATATGCCCGAGATGTTACAGCTACTTTTTTACTAAAATTGGCTCACCGGAAGTGTTACTCTAACTCATGCATTTTGCAACTTTTTACGATTTTCTCCAAAAAGGCTGTAACGATTTTTATTAAAATCGCTATATCGATGTAAAATTTAATATGCCTTAATATCGTGTAGGTTTCATTCTGATTGAATTAGTTTGAGAGGGCTTAAATACCGAAATTAAAAAAAAAAAAAATCTCTTAAACTACTTTTAATTTTTTACATTCTATAAAACTAACCTTATCATCATGTTACCATTTGATAAAAACAGGTAAATATATAAGTTAAACAAATTGGATATCTTACTTAAGGCGAAAAGTGAAAAAATATTTTTTTAATGCAATTTTTTGTTTTTAAACTTAAGAACAGAAATATTACTTATATAATATACCGTTGGAAAGCTAAAGACTTTAGAAAAAAATATTATCATATACACAAGGTTGTAGAACTTAATAAACAGTGATAAAAATCCGATAAAATTAACTGATTATTTTTAATAGAACACAGGTTTTTTATAGAAATTTAATTTAATTAGTTCTTTAATAGTTTCAATCATTTTTATTTCAAACTGTATTTGAAAATTCTTTTATCGATTTTAAAAACGGTGATAAGAGAAAGTCGTGTGTTGCCCGCACCAGATTTTTTTGTTTTGTTTTACAATTTTAAAAGTCCCTGCCGTATATAAAGTTAATGAATAGAAAGGGTATCAGTAAAAGATGGGAAAATCCTTCTTGGATATTGGAACAATAATAAAATAGCAAAATTGGATATATTTGAGGTGATCATGCATTGATATACTCACATATCAAACTTATATAGGAAATTTCGTTTTTTTTTTTGCAAAATGAAAACTTCATTTTTGTTATTATTGGTAATTCACTATAAATAGACTGTTTTAGGCCTAATAAATTTTGTTTATTCATTTTCGTAATGTAAAATTCTAAATATGAATTTAATGTTTATACTAAAAAAATATATGAAAATAAATATATCTAGTTTAGCATCGCTTTTTTTATAGTTTCTTGTATTTTATTTATATTTGCTTAATTTGAGAAAAGAACATAATAATAGATCCCTATCGTAATTAAAAGTGGTTAGAAATAATTTAGGGCGCACATTGTAGAATCGTCCGATTAGTCCCAGCAGCATAAAATGATTTTAAACTAAATAAACAAACAAACACAAAACACAATACTCAAAGAAACAAAAAGAGAATTTTTATAAATAAAGCAAACTGGAATGCAAGTAACTTTACTGTCGATTTGACAAAGTTATTATTTGACCCAGTTATTTGATAATATCTCTCAGCAATGAGATATTAAAACTTTTCAAAGTTTATTAATTTGTAATATATGTATGATTATATGAGGTTAGCAAACAAAACAACCTTTTTTACTTCCACCTACCTATATCTGAAATATATAGTAAGGAAATTAAAGGAAATATCTGAAATTATGGGGTTCGTGAAAATATTCGAATTAGAGTTTTCATCGTTTGAGGGTCATTTGAGTCCAAGTGAATGAAAATCGATGTGTGAGACAAGAACGATAATTTGTATAAAACTGAAATATCTTATTTCAGAACCAGATATGTCCGAAATATAAAAGTAACGTTTTTACAAAAAGAAAAAAAAATATATAAGATTTTCTTAAAAACGGCAGTGATGATTTCGATTAACCTCACTATACTGGTGTAAAATTTAACAGGATTAAATTTTAATATTCTAACAGGCATGCTGCGAATTTAATTTTTTTTTTCTCTCTCAAGACATTTTAGTTTTGTAGATCCGAAAAAAATCAACGATACCATCTTGTTACCATGATGATGAAAAACCCAGTAAATATACAAATGGAACGAATTATTTTACCAATTAAAGGAGAAAATATAGATTATAATTTCATTATTTTTTAACATAATGATATTAATATAGTTGTATAACATACTGCTGGGAATTTAAATATTTTAGAATACAAATTTTATATTATACACAAAGTTGTATATGGTAATAGGGACGGGTAAAAAGCGGACAACTAAGCGTTAATATTGATTCCTAACACATCCATCGAAACTTAATGTAATTCTGTAACTTTTTTTTTCAACTGTAACTTTATTTAAAAGTTCTAATAGCGAAGATAAGTGAACGTAGTGTGTTGCGCCCACCAGATTATCCTATGACTATTCGTCAATAACAAACAGGAAGGTTTATCAACCTATTCTGAACATATTTGTTTAGCAGTAGTTCTTTGCAGAGTTACGAACATACAGACCCGTACTCAGAAAAATGTAGCTATTTCTTCTGTATACTAAAACATTGCTCCGATTTACTATACCATAATTAACATTCCACACCTGTTGTTATGAATATTCCGCCGGGATTTTTATAAATGAAAGCGAAATATCAGCAGATTTTCTTGTCATTTCCGATAACTAGGTGACCCAATACGCTGATTAAGTCAAAACGTTTATTTCAGTTATTAATAAACGAAGATATTTCATTCAATTAATATTGACATTATTCCATTTATTAGAGACAAAATATTAATGGATCTAAAAACCCTTAATTAATTATAGGTGGAATAATCAGGAATCAGTCATTTTTTGAAAATTTTTAATTTTGCTTACGTTTCGGCTCAAGCTTGTGATCCATCATTAGGGCATTACTGAGCCATGTCCAAGCATAAACTCAGTTTTTACTTCTGTGTCCAAATAATTCCAACAGCTATGTAAAGTTGTAATGCTGCTAATATAAAGCTCACAAAATACATTTTCTGTTATTAATATCAACAAAAAAAAAAGTCTGTACCTCCAATGTTTTCTGTGACGGTGAAATCTGTTAGGGCTTAGGTGTTAGTTTTTTTTTCAATTTTTGATTACCAACTTTAAGAAGACTGAATGTGCATATGTAGGGTCATTTTTGACGTTAACTCACTATTACTTTACTACTATATTGAGGATGTATAGTCGATTGTAGAAACTATTATAGGTGGAAATAATCAGGAGTCAATCTTTTTCTAAAATATTTTAATTTTGCCGACGTTTCGGCTCAAGCTTTTGAGTCATCATCAGGGCATTACTGAGCCATGTCCAAGCATAAGCTCCTATGCTCAGTTTATGCTTGGACATGACTCAGTAATGCCCTGATAATGGCTCCATAGCTTAAGCCGAAACAAAATTATTTAGACTATAAAAAAAAAAAAAAACTTACTCCCGGTTACTTCCACCTATATTACTACTAAATATGAAATATATAGTAAGATAAAGTATTGCGACCGTGAAAATTTTAGAACTCCAGTTTTCAACGGAAATGAACCTTTTAGGGTCCCCTGAGTCTAAATAACCAAGTCCCGCAAAAAATTATGTATTCCTTTAACTTTTTAAATTACAAAAGACTAACCATATCACCATTTTAGTGTAATGTTTTTTAAGTTAAATGTATTTAATAATTATTGGCATGGCAAGCTCTTGTGGTATACTACTATCAATTCGACATAATAAAATTAGCAACTGGAAGTTAAATTATAGAAGAAAGAGAAATTAGAATGTTGGCGCACCAGATTTTTATGTTATAATTTGTTAGAAATGACTACTATCAAGTCTCCCATTAAAACGGCTCGTGCTGAAGACTTGGCAATGATTAACCAGTTGATAGTGCCCTCTCATTAACCAGCTCACAATTAGAAGCGACGGAGACAATTAGAAGATCCTTCGCCCGAGGCGAGACTCGACTCTGATCCTAATTGGAAGCTCCCCACACCACCCCTCCATCAATTCCCTAGATCCTAGAGCCACTTGATCCCGGTTCCCATGATCCGTCATCAATCTCCTCTTTATTAACGTCCAATAACATCTTAATCATAGCTAAGGCTGTAACCTCTTATATATTATTGCTTGTGAAATAATTTCGTAGCCTTTTTCAATATTTCAATTTAATCTTTTCTGTGTTTATAAAATCATGTTTATTTCATGAATAATGCTTATATATTCAAAGACAGGATAAGTTAAGGTACTTTTATAGATCAGTTTTAACCAAGATTTCTTGTCTTAAAATAGTATTTTGCTTACTCGAAATGGAAGAAAAAAAATAGTTTTCGTGATTTAATGATTTTTAATTTCCGAAAAGAAAAATCCGCTGCACAGGCGGTTAAAGATGTTTAAAGTATGTGCAGCGATGATGCCTCAGGATAAAGCACCGTCTGTAAGTGGTTTGCTCGGTTCAGAACCAGAAATTTTTACCTGTACGCAAAGCTTTAGGGACGTCCTTTGATTGTTGATTACCAACTTCAACCGTTGGTCACACAAAACCCTCATTCTACGACCACGGGATATAACAGATCTTACATGTCAAGTCAAAAAAAATTTACAAGAATCTGAAGTTTTTATTGAAATCATTATTAAAAAACGCTACGCTTAATTTACAACACAAATATTCCTACAATTAAGTAGTTTTCGTTTTTCATAATATCGTAAGTAATAAATCTCAATAATAAATCCCAACACACAACTTTTACTTAGCTCCGATAGAAAATCAATTTAGAACTATTAAATAAACTTAAGTTGAAAATTCTGGTGCGGACAACACACGACTTTCACTGACCTCCATTTTTAAAATCAATGAAAGAATTTTCAAATACAATTAGAGATAAAAATACGTAAAACTATTAAAGTATTAATTAAATCGAATTTATATAGAAACACTTGTTTCATTAAAAACATTATTACATTATTATCTAAAATAATCAGTTAGTTTTATCTTCTTTTCACCACTTTCTATTAGCTTTTAAAAACTTAAGTATAAGATAATATTTTTTCAAAAACCTTTAGCTTTCCAACGGTATATCATACATGTGTATTACTGCTCTTATGTTCAAAAACAAAAAATTGCATTAAAAAAATATGTTTTCAGTTTTCTCTTTTGGTTGTTTATTAAATTCGCTCAACTTGCATATTTAGCTGTTAATTACCAATGATAACAAGATAATATAGTTATTTTTATAGAATCTATAGAATTAAAGGTACTTTATAAGAAGAAAATTTAAGATATCGGCATTTAAGCCCTGTCGTACTATTTCAATTAGAATGAAACCTACATGATATAAAAGCCTATTGAATTCTACATTGATATAGCGAATTTAATCAAAATAGTAAGAGTCGTTTTTGAGAAAATCGTAAAAAAGGTGCTAAATGCATGGTATAAAGTGTCTCTTCTGGTTGGCTGATTTTGATGAAAAAGATTCTGTAACGTCTCCGACGTATAGTTGTCTTAAATATGAAATTTCAGTTTTATAGGACTTTCGTTTTCACCCGGGAGTTACCACACACACACCATTTTGCCTTCTTGGTCATTTGGACTCAGGAGACCCTAAAACGTGTATTTCCGTTCAAAACTGGAATTCTAAAATTTTCACGATCGCAATACTTTCCCTTACTATATATTTCATATATAGGTAAGTAAAAGTAAAAAGCTTAAAGTTAATTTAATTTTTTTTTTTTTTTTTTTTTTTTTTTTTTTTTTTTTTTTTTTTTTTTTTTTTTTTTTCTTACCCTCTGGTTTTATTTTCGAACAAAATACAAATATAATATGTATAGCTGTCAGATTTGTCGTTCTGTTACCCGGAGGTATTCTAAAGAGGATTGCTATATGCGCTGGATGCACTAGTAATCTTTCAAGGGCTTCTTCTAAGCCTTTATTTATCCATTGCAAAATGGGAGGGACCATTCTTCAGGGTTTTGGCAATAAATTGAGTTCAGACATAGTCCGAACTCCTTCCCTCGGCGACAACGTCAACGAGAGGTAGTGATCCTTGCCACCTCCCAGGCTTGGGTGGTGGGGTGATATCAGAAAATAATGGATTAGCACAGGCCTTCAGCCCATCAAAAAATTTAATGTGCCTCCGGCTGATATATTCAGGCACTGTTGGCAATACTAATCCCTGATGAAGGATATGGTTTCTGGCCCTCTGTATGTTGGTACCTTTGACAATCCGCCGAAGGATGGAGTTCTGGAACGTCTGTAATTGTTTGAGAGTGGACTTAAACAGATGCCGCATCAAGGGCGCACCATAGAGCATAGTCGGACGTATTATAGCCTTGTAGATCTGTAGTTTCAGCCTCAGTGAGAGCTGAGGTGACGTGAGTAGATGATTAAGTCTATAGCTCTTTCTCCTGGCCAGTTTGAGTCGTTCCCGTACGTGACTAGATAAGGTGAGGTGCCTATCTATAGTGACGCCCAGGTAGAGGATTGAATTAGAGACTGGCAGTGTTTCTCCGTTCACTTTAAAATCAGTGGGCAAAGCGCTCTTCCCCTTCTGGAACGACATGACAATAGCATCTGTCTTCTTCGGGTTCACCCTAATGCCAATCTCCTTCAGCTCATCTACAATAGTGGTCGATGCTCCTTGTGCCAGGGTGAGAGCCCTTTTCGGTCTCATACTAGAAGCATAGATGCCAATGTCATCGGCGTAGGCTGCTACCAGTGCCATTGGGTGCTTCATTGAGATCACTTTTGCTGTAAAGATCACAAACAATAGTGGTCCCAATACAGAACCTTGAGGAACCCCACAAATGGTGTCCTTTGAAGTTGACAATTTATCGCCTACCCTTACGACGAAGGATCTCCCGCTTAAGTAGCTTCTGATCAATCGGCATAATGAAGCTGGAAAACGATAGTCTTCCAACTGGCGAAGCAGTAACTCGTGGGATACACAATCAAACGCCTGTGTGCAGTCCAGCGAGATGAACGCCGTGGCTTCATTGTTCTTCGTCATACGCTCTATGGTGTGCCTTTGAAGTTTCACTAAATGATGATCGCAGGCTACGCCTCGTGAGAACCCGGTCTGTTCTGGTGGAATGATGGACTCCTCACTGCAGTGCTCTAGCAGATGGTGATGGATCAGCCTCTCGAACACCTTGCTCATATGCGAAAGGAGACTGATAGGCCGATAATGCTCTGGTGAGTCTCCATTCTTCCCAGGCTTAAGTAGCGGCACTATGATCGCTTGCTTCCAGTCATCGGGGAAGTATGAGATCCGCATACAGGAGTTAAAAATGTTTAATAAGAAGGCTTTACCCCTCCGAGGTAGCATCTTCAATAGTACATACGGAATATCATCCAGTCCCGAAGCCTTGTTACCCTTGGTGCGTAGTTAATTTAAGTCAGTTATATAAGTCAGTTAATTTAAGTAAAAAAGTTATTCTTTTCATTGTAAACATATGATTTAGATTAACGAGTATATAACAATATTGAATGCTTATGTATAATTTTTACTAATAAGTTTATGCCTTAGTCGTCACTTTACTCAAAATTGTTAGAGGTGTATTTGAGAAAATCATAACTTATTGAAAAATGCATGGGTTAGAGTAGCACCTCCGTTGAGCCGATCTTAGTGAAAGTGCTGTAACATCTGGGTAGTAGAGTTTTTATAAATATGAAATTTTATTTCGTACTTATTTTCGTTTTAGTGCTGGAGTTATCACACACACAGACCTTTTTGCGGGACTTGGTTATTTGGAGTCAGGGGCCCTTAAAACATGTATTTCCGTTGAAAACTGAAATTCAAAAAATTTCATGATCGAAATACTTTCCCTTACTATACCTACATATTTCATATAAAGGTAGATAGGAATTTCCACAGAAACATGTAATTTATTAAATCATACATCATATTTTTATCTACAACAATCAGTTAGTTGTCCATTCCCTTACACAACTTTGTGTACAAGATAATATTTTTTCCTAAAATATTTATCTTTCCAACGGTACATTGTACATTGTACCTGCCCTTTTGTTAAAAAAAAATAAAATAAAAATTGTATTAAAAATACATTATAAACAATACCATCTAACTTATATTGAGAAATATTGATTTTAGAGCAACAGAAAGAGGAAATACAAATTAGGTAGTTATTTGCTTTAATCCTAATAACGTACAAGAACCAAATTTATTCGACCCTGTCGCCCAACTAAGGTCATTTGAATTTCGAACGTTAATTATAATTGCTAATTGAGCGGAATCGAATCCCAATTAACAATATGGCGATAGAGCTGGGATCATGTTTGCTTTAGAAGCCTGTTAAACAAAGTTAATTCAGTGTTTTCTACTTCTGCACGGCTTGCAAAGCGAACAGCTAACAATGATTTACCGCTCTGTTTACTTCGAATCTAAATCACGATGAATAACTCTGAAGTTTTAGGAGATTTGTGAATCATGCAAAATTTAACGAAATGAAAAAAAAATTAGTGCTCTCAACACAAAACTTTCACATGCATTCAAAAGAATTTTGAGCTATTAAATAAGTCTAAAGTTGAAAAAAATAGTTATTTCTTTTTAAAAATATTTATATTTTATTTAGTTAATGAAGGTTACACCTAATTATTATCATATTACAATCAGTTAAGTTTATATTGGGTTGTTTCACATAAAATGTCCGTTTTTATAATATCTGAAATACATAAAGGATTTCGCAGGTCTCTGTTGTTTCCTTCCGAATGTTTACATATTTAAATTAAACAGTTACTAATCCTCTACCTTTGTATTATAAACATTAGCTTCCCAATCAATTACTCACTTTTTAGTATACCTCCAAATATGAACATGGAAACACGCGATTTTCAAGTAATATTTTTGTACGAGTGTAAACTCTGTCATTCATCAACTGAGGCCGCTAGAAATATTTGCAAGGGGTTAGGGAAGAGAGTGTTAATGAACGGACCATTCGCCGTTGGTTTGCTAAGTTTTCAGCTGGGGATACCGACTTGGAAAACTTGCCCCGAGGAAGACCTCCATCCGTAATAGACAACGATGTCCTCAAACATACAGTAGAAGGAAACCCCTACCAAACAGTTAAAGGACTCTCAGCACAACTAAATGCAAGTGCATCTACGGTTTCCAGACATTTAAAGTGTATTGGGATAGTAAAAATGCTCGATACATGGGTACCTCATGATCTCACTGAGCGGCAGCAAGACCCCATGTTTCGAAGTTCTTCCGCACCCACCATATTCTTCCGACTTGTCTCCAACGGATTACCACCTGTTCAGTAATTTAGACAACGTCGTCAAAGGACAATTTTTGAAAATGATGATCAAGTGAAAAGTGCGTTTTCAGATTTTGTTTCACTTCAAAGCTCAGAGTTTTTCAGTTCGGGGATAAAAAAGTTGGTGTCACGTTGGGAAAATGTGTAAAAAAAGAAGGTAAATACTTCGAATAAAATGATCTTGTTTTCATATCGTATTTTTAATAAAAATCCTTTACCTTGAAAACTGACATTTTATGTGACACAACCCAATAGAATTTTCCATTACCTTTTAGAGCTTTGTATTTTAGATAATGTTGACTGCTCGAAAATTTGTCTGATAGATTTTGATGAAAACTCTCAGGTCCGATCTAGTTAATGAAATATGATACAGTGTAATATTTTAATTCCTAGATCCACCTACAAAAAAAAGACTAAAATCCATGAGATATTGGTGAGATCTTTATGAGCCATATACTGTTTTTCTCCAAAACTTTCCACTAGTATTTGTGGAAAAATAAGACTAAAGTGTAATCACGCCATTAATATAATAAAGTTATATAAATTAATTACAGGTAATACTTATATAAAGTTATCTATTCTTTACGTCATTTGCCCAATTATAAAACCTTAGAGGTATTTAAAACTAATAAAAAAAAAACCCGACAGAGATGTGTGGCGAGCGCCTGATTCTGAAGTCATTTGATACCTGTCTTATCGCTAATCTGTAGACACAACAGAAAAAAAAAAATGATATTGACTCTTTTGTTTTTATTATCAATAACTGATATCAATAAGCTAGTAATTTTACAAACTTTTTAAAAAATATATATTAATTCATATTCAGAACAATATAAAATCTAGTGCGCATAACACACGCCCTTCTATCAATTTTATAAATATAATTTCAAGTAAAATTGACCAACAAAATAAAATTATAGAATGAATCGAGAGAAACATACATTAATAAAACTAAAATAATATAAAAATAGAAATGATTATATTCAAAAATCTGAGAATTGACATCTACAAAGATCAAAGACAAATTTTGATGAACAATGTTTCAAAAGTCTTTAAATAACTATTAGTCCTACATTCGTGTTTCACAACACTATTTTTTTTTTTTTTTTTTTTTTTATTCGGATATATTACAGTTTGTCGAAATGGACAGTAATAATATTGCTACATAATAACATTCATACAATATAAATAAAAGAAAAGTCAATTATATTGAGGGTGTATAGTTGACTGTAGAAACTATTATAGGTGGAATAGTCAGGAATCAGTCATTTTTGAAAACTTTTTAATTTTGCCAACGTTTCGGCTCAAGCTTGTGAGCCATCATCAGGGCATTACTGAGCCATGTCCAAGCATAAACTCAAGCAGTTTATGCTTGGACATGGCTCAGTAATGCCCTGATGATGGCTCACAAGCTTGAGCCGAAACGTTGGCAAAATTAAAAACTTTTCAAAAATGACTGATTCCTGACTATTCCACCTATAAAAGAAAAGTCAAATTACATAATATGAAACTAAAATTAATAAAGGTATATACGTAATAACAAAATTTATGAATTAAATAAATACTAGGTTAACAAATAAATAAACAAAACATCAACACATTCATACTTATATACAATATTTACAATTTGCTGGGGAACCACGGACGAAGTCTACCTCCTCCCCACTTGTGGTGGACAAGCAGAATCCGGGGGATCCCAGCGCCACCCTCCCAGCCGCATCACTGGTCAGAACCAGCGGAAGCTGAGGGCGCCTTAGCCACAAACACACCGCACATGAGAAGAGAATCTGACTAGTGTCAGAACTCCAGAATAGATATTTACAATATGTCTCGGGGAGACTGCCGTTTCAACCTTCTAGGGGGTTTGTATGGATGAGTGGAGCTGAATAGGGATTGTGCTAGAGGATTAGGATGATGAATGAGGTTCTGATGGAATTTGGAAAATTTGGAAGGAATCGGGACAACTCTAATTAAAGGTGATTTTTTAAAAATGTTAATTGTTATAACAATTATCCTCATAAGATGAGCCGTTGCCATGATATTAACCATAAGAATATTAGAAAAGAGTGATATCTCGTTTTCCGCAAAATTATCGTTTTTGCGTAATACCTCTATATCGTTATATATTAGACATAAAAATGTCTTTTACCACTTAAATGAAATCTTATTAATTACCTGATGATTTACTACACAAAGATCATCTTCATATGATGAGCCGTTTCCATGATAGTAACCATAATAATATTAGATAAGAGTAATATCCCTTTTTGAATGGCCGCTATTTTGTAATTCACCCGTTTTGAGTTGGCAGTAGTGTATTTTTACTTTCACTTACTATACATAGTAAGAGAAAGTATTGCGATCGCGAAAGCTTTCGAATTCCAGTTTTCAACGGAAATACACGTTTTTGGGTCCCCTGAGTCTAAATAACCAAGTCCAACAAAAAGGTCTGTGTGTCTGTATGTGGTAACTCTAGCGCAAAAACGAAAAGTCGTACGGAACTGAAAATTCATATTTAAGACTACGCCCGAGATATTACAGCAACTTTTTCACTAAAATCGATTGACCGGAAGTTCTATTTTATCTCATGCATTTAGCACCTTTTTACGATTTTCTCAAAAACGGCTCAAAAGATTTTGATTAAACTCCCTATATCGATGTAAAATTTAATGGGCTTTAATATCATGTAGGTTTTATTCTGATTTAAATAGTCTGATGGGGCTTAAATGCAAATATTTTAAAATTACATCGTCTAAAGTATCTTTAGTTTTATAAATTAGTGCAATCTTGAAAACATCACCAGACATCAGGATAACAACAGCAGTAAATATTGGAGCAAACAACAGTAAGTTTTGTTACAATTTACGGTGTAAAGTGAATGCTGGGTAACCTCTTCACATCAGCTGATTGCCGATAGCTCGGCAAGGCCGGGATTGGTTTTCATTTCTTTAGTTATTGTTTTATTACCAACATCTAGTTATTTTCTTATTATCTTCTTCACATGAAATGCGATATTTTCACCAAGTGATGTCCTCAACTAAAAGATCTAGATCTAGTGGTTCAATCACGTCTCCCATAAAACAAAGACCCCGCCGTGATACTAATAAAAAATTAAATCAACAAGCAACCCCTTCAGGTTCTAATACAGAATCTGAACCACAATCTGGCCCATCGTCACAGGGGATGACTGACGAATCTCCGTTTTTCACCCCAAATCCTTTTCAAATCCTACATAATGAAAAAGAAAACATGGAATCTGCTCCTACACCCAGTGAACCACGGCCTCCACCGATATTTGTCAAAAATATTAAAAATTTCCAGTTGTTATGTGTGCAATTAAACAAGATTACCGAATCCACCAGCTACTACTGTATGAGTAGAATCAATGACACCAAAATATCACCGACCACCGCCGAGGCATATAGAAAAATTGTGAAATACCTAACTGAAACTAAAGCGGATTTTCACACTTATCAGCTACGGCAAGAGAGAGCTCTTAGAGTTGTGATCAGAAATCTACACCCTTCAACACCAGTTGACGCTATCAAAGAAGAACTCATGGAGATGGGTTACAAAGTGCGACAAGTCACTAATGTCATAAAAGATAGAGTTCAACTGCCTCTATTCTTCGCTGACTTGGAACCATTAGCAGGAGTAGAAAAAATTTATGATCTAAAAAGACTGTATTATACAAGTGTAAGAGTCGAAAAACCTTATACAAAGAGAGAAATTGTTCAGTGTTACAATTGTCAGGCGTATGGTCATACCAAAAGTTACTGTCACCACATACCACGCTGCGTGAAATGCGGTGAACAGCACAAGTCTGCGGAATGTACAAAACCGAAGTCAACACCCGCTGTATGTGCTCATTGCCTCAAGGACCACCCAGCCAACTACAAAGGATGCCAAATCTATAAGGAACTAAGGACCAGGTATCAAAAACCCCAAGTACTGGATGAAACAACAAGACAGGCTAGAACTAGAAGAGAACCCTCAAAATTAATCGATGCCAATGTATCATTTGCCCACTTACTTGGAGGTGGGAACCAATGTACTGAAGCCTCGGCCCTGCCGGAACTACAAAATGTACCTCAATATCCTCAATCCATTCCACAAATACCTCTTCCTCAAAATGTAATCAGTCCTAAAAATCCTCATCCACAACAAATCTCTCATATTCCCCCTCCTTCAAATGCCACAGATCTTACCAGTTTGATGACATCCTTCATTTCCGAAATCAAATCCCTTGTCATGCCCCTAATAACAATCCTCACGAATCTTGTATCAAATCTTATTCCTAACTTAAAAAATCCATAAATGACCTCACCTAACTCCTTATCTATTCTCCTATGGAATGCGAATGGTGTTAGAACTCACACTGACGAACTTACAGCCTTACTCCAAGACAAAAAAATTGACGTTGCACTCATTACTGAAACTAGACTAACCACTAAACAGTACTTCAAAATACCTGAATACACAACATACCGGACAGACCATCCAGACGGCAAAGCCCATGCCGGTACTGCTGTCATTGTCAACCGATCCCTCTCCCATCACTTACACCCACTTCCCGCCCACGATTTCCTACAAGCCACCTCTATTATAATCAAGACATTTTCCTTTCCGCTAGTCATCGCATCAGCATACTGCCCTCCTAAAAATTCTATTTCTATTACCCAATTTGGTTCCTTCCTCAACTCATTGGGGAATCACTTTATTCTGGGTGCAGACTTGAACGCGAAGCACCAACAATGGGGTTGCAGAACCACAAATACTCGTGGACGGACATTGCAGTCTGCACTCAACTCCAGACGCCTTGATCTCCTACCTCCCGATTCCCCTACCTACTGGCCAACAGATCCTAACCGTAATCCAGGCATCCTCGACTTCTTCAGCCACAGCGGATTAGGCTCCCTGAACTATTCCGTAACTCGCCTTGATGAACTATCCTCTGATCATAGTCCATTAATCCTAAATGTATCCATGACTCCTATTCCGAAACCTTTCCCACCGTCATTCATCAGAGGCCCCATCAACTGGAACCTCTTCCGCGAAATCCTCACCAATGATATCGACCTCAGAGTAACTCTCAAAACCCCTTCTGACCTTAATGATGCCGTATATTCCTTTACAACCTTGATTCAACAAGCTGCCTGGACTGCCTCCTTTCCTAAACAATCCCAAATTATTCCTTACAAATGCCGTTTACCACAATACCTGACAGACCTCATCAACACCAAACGCCGAGCCAGAGCATTATGGCAACGCACCCGCCACCCAGAAGATCGCCGCTCTTATAACTTTTATTGTAGAAAATTAAAGCGGGAGTTGGCGACCTTTCGTTCCCAATCCTACAATTCCTACCTCTCCTCTCTCTCGACTAGTGACAATTCTCTGTGGAATATCACGAAGCGAATCCTGAATACTCACACGATTTCCCATCCTCTCCTGCGCGGTGATAGTTCCTGGGCTGCTTCTGACAAGGATAAGGCCCAGGAATTTGCACAGCACCTTTCCAAAGTTTTCACTCCTCATCCTGAGTTGAATCCAAACCATACTTCAACAGTTGAACAGTTCCTTACTTCGCCAATACCACTCTCCTTACCTCCTAAAGCAGTTAATCCCTCTGAGGTCAAATATCTTCTTAAAAAGCTTCCTCTCCGTAAATCCCCTGGATATGATCTCCTCACGCCTCAGATCTTAAGGCAACTTCCACAGAAAGCCATTACATTCCTTACATATCTTTATAACAGTATCCTACGCACTACCTATTTTCCTCTCTTATGGAAACATTCAACTATCATCCTTTTCCTGAAACCAGGCAAACCTTCCAACAGCACGTCATCTTACAGACCTATCAGCCTACTTCCGATCCTCTCAAAAATTTTCGAAAAGCTCCTACTAAAACGAATCCTAGATAAATTTAAAAATTTTCCTTCGCATCAGTTTGGATTTCGTTCTCAACATTTCACAGTTCAGCAAGGACTCCGAGTTGTGGATCACATTTCCTCTGCCCTTGAGTGCAGGGAGTATTGTTCGGGTGCCTTTCTGGACATAGCTCAAGCTTTTGACCGGGTGTGGCACCCGGGATTGCTCTTTAAGCTCAAAACCCATTTACCTCAATCCTTATACCTAATCCTCCGATCCTATTTATCAAACCGCTCCTTCCGAGTTCGTTGTGGTTCCGAATTTTCCAAACATTATACTGTTGAGGCCGGTGTTCCTCAAGGCAGCGTCTTAGGACCCGTCCTCTACATCCTCTACACCGCCGATATCCCTACCGATCCCGATACCTTTCTGGCAACATTTGCTGACGACACAGCCATTTTATCATTCAATTCCGATCCTGAAGTAGCATCTCTAAATCTCCAAAGGCACCTTTCCCTTGTCGAAGACTGGTGTAAGGCTTGGCGAATTAAGGTGAACGAAAGCAAATGTACACACGTCACCTTCACCCTTCGACGTAAATCCTGTCCAACAGTTAAATTCAATTCCATACTGCTTCCTTCCTCAGACACAGTCCGGTACCTTGGCTTTTTACTAGACAAAAGACTGACGTGGAACCCACATACGAGACTTAAAAGGATAGAACTCAACCGCAGATTCGGCCGGTTATACAAATTACTAAACAGAAAATCTCATCTTACAGTCGACAACAAATTACTAATATATAAGACAGTACTGAAACCTATATGGACCTACGGACTTGAACTATGGGGGACAACTAAACATTCTAACATCAAACGTATCCAATCCTTCCAATCCAAAGTCCTCCGAACAATAGTTAATGCTCCTTATTACGTTACCAACTGTACCCTACACCATGACCTTAATATTCCATTTATTTTAGACCTGGTACCATCCAAATTCTCCAAATTCCATCAGAACCTTCTTCATCGTCCTAATCCTCTTGCTCAATCGCTTTCCAGCTTCACCCATCCCTACAATCCTCCTCGAAGATTGAAACGGCAGTGGCCCCGCGACGTTTTGTAAACATTTATCTGGAGTTCTGACAATGGTCAGATCCTCCACTCATGTACTGTATGTTTGTGGCTATTCCGCTCTGGCTCGGCCTCCACTGGCATACACCAGTGAAGCGCTGAGTGGGTGGCGCTGGGATCTCTTGGATTCCGCTTCTCCTCCCACTCGTGGGGGGAGCAGCCGAGTCTAGGGTTCCTTTGGCTGATTGTATATATTGTATATAGTTAAGTTTGCTTGTATGATTTTTATTTATTTCCCAACTTGTATTTATCTCTACTACAGGTTGTTGTTTTGATTTGTTTCTTGTTGTTGTTTTTTTTTGTATATATTTGAATTTATTTATTTCCGATTTTATGTAATTTGACTTTATCATTATTGGCTGTATATATTGTATGAATGTGTACTACATCTCTATTACTACTGTTCATTATGCAACAAATTGTAATATTTCTCAATAAAAAAAAAAGAAAAAAAAAAAAGTTTTATAAATTTAAAACATTTAGGCACATCAACTTACTAGAATAAAGAAATAACGCCTCAATATGCAAGTTGAGCAAATTTGATTAACAACTAAAGGAGAAAAGATCTAAAATAATTCTTTATGCAATTCTTTCACCGCTTGGCCGCTTGACGGAGCTGTCATCGCTGTAACCAGACGTCAGTACGCGTACCGCGACGGTTTTTAAAAGTCCCGGCTTTTACAATTAAGTTAAATTCTATATTTACGAAAATCATTGTTTTGCGTTCTAAGAATCCTTCAATTTGTTTTGCGTTCTAAGAATAGTACGGGCTACGACGACTAACATATTGCTTTTGCTACCCAGTTCGTACTACATGCTAGCAAGCTAATTAAACAAATAAATATTTCACATCTACTACTTACCATAGAAAATTAAGTCAAGTAATTTATTTATATATTTTATAAATATATAAATTGTCTTAAACTCAGCTTAAAATACTTATAGTCTACATCATTTAAATTGATGGCAAAAATTATATCACTGACCTTAAACTTAAAAGAAATTTTAGAAAGAAATAAATGAATAAAATTTTGCCAATATTTAAAGTCAATCAAACTAATTTCGTTATAAACCACAATATGTTCATGTAAATTATGTTTAAGGCAAATTAATTCGGCGAAATTTTGCCGATGTGAAACACATATTTGTACTGTATGTGTTTATAACATTTTAGTAATTTTT
Source organism: Piezodorus guildinii (assembly GCA_023052935.1). Lineage (NCBI taxonomy): Eukaryota > Metazoa > Arthropoda > Insecta > Hemiptera > Pentatomidae > Piezodorus > Piezodorus guildinii. Next base: position 183,543,106 of record CM041293.1, on the reverse strand, counting down.
TTAATTCTTATAGACTTATAATATTGCAATTTACTAACAGTTAGATAATTACAAATTAATTTCAAATTTGAATGTATCTTTAAGAATCAAAGCATATAATTATTTTCATAGTTTTTTTTTAAATAGTTTTTCTACAGTAAATCAAATGTGGACATCAGAAAAATCAAAATTAAGTGTTTAAACTTTGAAAGCCATTTTATATGTCAAATATAATTTGACGAATTCTTGTAAAGAGTTTTTACAATATTTTAAAAAATGACGACAATTTAATCAAACAAATTCAATCAAATAAATAATATGTCAAGGAATAAAATATTATACATTTTTGATATTTATAAATTGCACTTATGTTAAAAAAAAAAATATTAAGATCTAATTTTTATTCTGTGTGAAAATGTTTTGTTGATACCCTCCCTCCTTCAGAGGTGTCCTGCTTTGCCCATCTAAAAATCTGGTCACCTTATTCTAACACGGAGTGATGAAAAGCCGAAAAAAACTTACTGAATACCATAGATAATATTATAATATATTATTAATAACATCGTTCCATAAAAATCAAATGTAAATAATTATTTAACAATTTATTTTCGTTTCTAAATTTGTTTAAAAATTCTTAAATTTATATTAATAACAGAGGTAAGTGAAAGTCGTGTGTTGCGTGCACCAGATTTTTCGCTTTACCATGATGGATGCTTCACATAAAACATACTAAAAGTCATATATCAATATAACAAATATCAACTCAATATGGGAAGCCAATATAGACAATTTTATTAGTAATATAACTAAGGAAGAAGTATTAAATGCGGAATCGAATGCAAAACAAGGCTCGCATCATGGTTTATATCCTAAATTAAATTATAATTCAAGCAGGGGTTATATATATTCTATGCCATTTAATGATGCAAAATTAATACTAAAAAGCCGTGCAGAATTATTAAATTTAAATTATAAACCGTTTAGAACTAATATATGACAACTATGCCCTCTGTGTAATTTAAAAGAAGTTGAAAATGTTAAGCACCTAATTGCCATCTGCCCTATAATAAGACCATATATAATCAAATTTTTGAATAGTGCAACGTTAACAGATAGTGAAGTCATTAATCTTTTAAACAGCTCCAACTGGACTGTCCTAGTAAAATTTTTAAGAGAAGCGTTACGTTATAGAGCTTTTTTAGTTCAAGAATTTAATTATAATTAGAAGGAAAAAAAATTGTTGAAGTATTTTACTTTCGATATTTAAATCAGTGATTCCTATAGTTTATTAAAATTTACTTTTATCATTGGTATTTTCTTTTCTGATCCGTTTATTAGTTTGATATGTTGTGTTATGATTCCTTTTTAATTATTTACTTGTCTAAGTGTAATATTACTATTATTTCTTCATTTGTTTATTTCAATTTATAATATTTGCAACTCTGCAAATAATATTTTTATTTTGTATTTATAAAAAATGTTGTATTATATTAATAAACATTTTTACTTTCACTTACTATATATAGTAAGGGGAAGTATTGCGATCGTGAAAATTTTCGAATCCCAGTTTTTAACGGAAATACACGTTTTAGGGTCCCCTGAGTCCAAATAACCAAGCCCCGCAAAAAGGTCAGTGTGTGTGTTAACTCCCGGGCGGAAACGGTAAGTTCTATGAAACTGAAATTTCATATTTAAGACACGCTCGAGACGTGACAAAACTTTTTTCATCAAAATGAGCTTACCAGAAGAGGCACTTCATACCACGCATTTTGCACCTTTTTTCGATTTTCGATGTAAAATTTAATGGGCTTTAATATCATGTAGGTTTTATTTGGATAAAAATGGTCTGACAGGGCTTAAATGCCGATATTTTAAATTTTCTTCCCCTAAAGTACCTTTAATTTTGTAGATTCAATTATAATAACTAGATTATCTTTTTAACGCTGATGAAAAACAGGTAAATATATAAATTGAATAAATTCGATACCCAACTAAAGGAGAAAACAGAAAAAATATTTTTTCAATGCAATTTTTCGTTTTTGAACATAAGAGCAGTAATATACATGTATGATATACCGTTGGAAAGCTAAAGATTTTAGAAAAAATATCATCTCATACACAAGCTTTTAGAAGTTGATAGAGAGTGATGAGAAGAAGATAAAACTAACTGATTATTTTAGATAATAATATAATAGATTTTTTAATGAAACACATGTTTCTATAGAAATTCAATTTGATTAATTCCTTAATAGTTTCACGTATTTTTATCTCTAACTGTATTTGAAAATTCTTTCATTGATTTTAAAAATAGAGGGAAGTGAAAGTCGTGTGTTGCCCGCACCAGATTTTTATTATTTATTATTATATTATATTATAAAAGTTTTGGTAAAATGGGTTGTATTTTTCGTTGCTAGTTCACCTGACTATTAGGCTTTCCCCATTCCTCAAATAAAATAATCAACAATTATTTCACCACAGTCAGGAAACACCTTACATTGAAAGATAGGTAAAATATATACATTTATTTTATTTTATTGTAAACCCAATAACCTTTGTTTCGTTACACGTAAAATTTAATTCATTAATCAACAATTCCATTTCAAAATCATTCCTTTAACTCCATAGGCTTAAAGTATAATATTAAAACTATACAAGCTTGGAACAATATCAGTCTAACCTGTAAAATTGCACTTGGATAATGCTGGTTAAGCGTTATAGATCCGAAATGCACGTGATACAGAGAATAGATCTTAGCAAGCGAAATGTGAGCTGTTCTATTTCAATGTAAACAGTGTATATGTAAACAGTCCAGAGAAAAACATTACAATCGACCATCTGCAATATGTAACTAGTTAACACCCAAATATATAATATTTTAGATAAAGCAGATAGCTCAGAAATACTTCTTGAAAATAATCCATTTACTTTCCAAAGCAATAGTACTGTAATGCTTGAATCATTTAAAAAATTACTACACAAGAAAGATATCGAATCGTTAACATCAAGTCAATACAGCCCTTTCTACAATAGTCTTTACCAACAAATTTCACACAGCCACAGTTATCAAACCATTCCTAATATTCCGTTTAAGATGTTAATAACAATCCAAGCTCGCCTCTCTAGAAAATACCATATTAAATTTTCTCATGCAAACAATACCTACAATATTAACCCCAAAGAAATCTGTACAATCTGCAATATGAACACATATGAAACCATATACCATTTAATAGCAGTCTGCCCAATATATTCAGCACTTCGAAACCACTACATCCCTCACGCTAATAACATACCAGAAAGCCTATTTCCTACAATATTAACTATTGATGACCCAATTAAAGTCAAACTACTATATCATCATTTAGTTAGCACCTTAAAGCTAAGATCATTTGTAATAAATGAGTAATATTTATTAACAATTACGAGCTACATTAGAAAATTACCTATTTATAAAATTTATATTACTGTACCTAGTCAATTTTTCATAATAATGCTTATATAATAAATAATGCTAGTACTCTTGCAATGAACTACTTTAATCCATAATCTGGTTTCAAACAACTCTTTTAACTATATTTATACGTCAATGCTCATTTAAAATCTTAATATTTAATATCCATTCACTCCGATGTTAATTTAAAATGTATTAATGTTATATATATATTAAAACTTTATATTTCAAAGAATATTTAAAATCTAAAATACTTTAATACTTCTATTTAACATTAAAAAAAAATGTATAAACCTGTATAAAAATAATTTGTCTAATAAAAAAAATTAATTACTTATCTATTATCCTATTGTGATTTGTTGCGTTTCATGTTTATTACTTATAATTGTTATTAATTGCTGTTTGTTATGTATAGCCTGACCAGGCTCTATTTGTATGGGGAACCCCCAAAGACAAATAAACTCATTATATTCTATTCCTTCACGATCAATGTTTAAAACATAAAAAAGAGTAATATTTTTTAAAATCACTAAATATTTATTACTGAGGTTCCATCACCTTTTCAGTCATCTTGGAGAATAATCAGAAATACATGTGGACTCAAAGTGATCAGACGAGTGGGTTAGTATGGGCTGGAAGCTAGGAGTTAAAAGAGGTATATCTATTGCGGCTTAAGCAAGCAACTAATGATATTAAAGTCTTTATTATTATCCTTTACAATCTAGGAGGCGTTTAGAATTTTTTTTATTAGGTTGAAAGTTTTAAGAGTTTCTCAAGTAAGTGTTGTAGTGAAGTCATTAAGACTATTCATTCAATAGTCCTAAGCACTATAGAAGAGAAATACTAAGCATGATTTATTATACAATTATTTTAGTGATTTATCTGATTTTTAGGAACAGACTTTGTTCTGCCAAATGTACTGGTCGTGTGTTGCCTGCACTAGAGTTTTGTAATACGAACGGCATTAAAATTATTTCGATATGGTTCATACAAAAATAGTGGAGAAAGGGAGTTGGGGCTTTGGGATTATACGCATTTTTTATGTAAATGAATACAAAGAAACATTTCCGTGTAAAAAAACTTTTACAGTTGACTGTTAAAATCAGTTTGAAAGCTATTCAATATACTTTAATTTGCAAGATATTTTGAGCTGATTTTAATAAAGCATTTATTCAATTTCGTGTATGAGATGATATTTTTTATAAAATCTTTCTCTTTCCAACGGTATATTATACGCTTAGATTACTGTTCTTATAATAAAAATAAAAAAAAAAAATAAAAAAAATAGTTTTGCTCTTTTAACCTTTAGTTGGACATCAAATTCGTCCAACTTGTATAATTAGCTGTTCTTTATCAATGTCATTAAGATGATATAGTAAATATTTAGGAATGTACAAAATTAAAGGTACTTTAGATAAATAAAATTTAAAATATCGGCATTTAAGCCCTGTCAGACTATTTCAATCAGAATGAAACCTACGCGATATTAAAACCCATTAAATTTCACATTGGCACAGCGAGTTTAATCAATTCGTTAAAGCCATTTTTAAGAAAATTGTAAAAAGGTGGAAAACGTATAATTTAAAGTGGCTCTTCCGGTTAGCCGATTTTTATAGGAAAAATTGCTGTAACATCTCGGGTGTATAGTTGTCTTAAATATGAAATTTCAGTTTCATAGGAATACCACACATGCGGGACTTGGTCATTTGGAATCAGGAGACCCTAAAACGTGTATTTCCGTTGAAAACTGGAATTCGGAAATTTTCACGATCGCAATACTTTTCCTTACTATATATTTGATATATAGGTAAGTGAAAGTAAAAATGCAAAGAAACATTTTCGTGAAAAACATTTTATTTTTTGTATAGAGACACCTGACTCACCTAGTGTAATGAAATATACATTAGAACCAATTTAATTACCTACCGAATATCCATAAAAAAGTTTTAAAAAATCGGCCTTCGGAGGAGTACGGACTCAAACACCATGACATGAGATTTTTATATATTAGATTTTAAATCTACATATATCGAACTAATAACATGTTTTTTACATAGGGAATATATAATATATATATAGAGGGAGAGGATAGCCGGGAAGTTTTCAGTGGGACTTAGAGTAAGGGAAGTTAGGCACTAAAGCTCAAGTTTTATTGGCTATCCCGCTCGGGGCTCCAACTCGCCAAGATAGAAAATTCCATAAAATATTCAGCGGCTAGACTCGAACCTGCTCCGAGGGTTAGTTCCACTTTAGTGCCAGTAACCTTCCCCAAATTGTTAATAACGATAAACCCAGAGGGAATTGGTTAGTGCTTCCCTAGTCCAACCTGCTCCGGAGTTGTTAACAAACCGTACTTCATCTTAACATAATAATAAAACTTTAATTTTTTTTTAGTTAAGAATTTTCACGCCATTAGTCACCAAACAATTTTTTTTTATTCATTTCTACAGTCCCAAGGAAATACAACACTAAAAAACACATGTCTGAACTTAAAAAAATCTGGTGCGGGCAACACACGACTTTCACTTACCTCCGTTTTCAAAACCGATTAGAGAATTTTCAAATATGAGTAAACCCATTAGATAATTAGTTACATGAAGTTCCTATAGAAACTGGTGTTTATTAAAATATCTATTATATTATTATCTAAAATAATCAGTTAGTTTTATCGACTTTTCATCACTTTCTATTAATTTTTAAAAGCTTGTGTATGAGATTATATTTTTTCTAAAATCATTAGCTTTCAAACAATATATCATACATGTATATTACTGCTCATATGTTCAAAAACATAAAATTGCATTAAAAAAATATGTTTTCTGTTTTCTCCTTTAGTTAGGTTTCGAATTTATTCAATTTATATATTTATATGTTTTTTATCAGTGGTAACAAGATAATATAGTTATTTTTATAAAATCTACGAAATTAAAGGTACTTTACAGAAAAAACATGTATAATATCAGAATTTAAGTCCTGTCACACCATATTAATCAGAATGAAAACTACATGAAATTAAAGCCCATTAAATTTTACATAGATATAGCGAGTTTAATCAAAATTGTCGGAACCGTTTTTGAGAAAATCGAAAAAAGGTGCAAAACGCATGGTTTAAAGTGGCTTTTCTGATAAGCTCATTTTGATGAAAAAGGTTTTGTGACGTCTCGGACGTATTAAATATGAAAATTCAGTTTCATACGACTTACCGTTTAAGCCCGGGAGTTACCATACACACACACACACATATAGACCTTTTTGCGGGACTTGGTTATTTGAACTCAGTAGACTCTAAAATGTGTATTGATTACTGGAATTCGAAAATTTTCAGGATCGCAATACTTTTCCTTACTATGTATAGTAAGTGAAAGTAAAAAACACAAAAATAAGTTTTAAAGAATTGAAGAATATATGAATTCCTGTTGAAAGCGAATTAGTAGCTTCATAGAAATATTAACAAAATATTTGTTTTACAATAATTGGATTCACTTGATGCAGCAATATATAAATTTGAGGATGAATCAATCGACTAGGGCGTTGTAAAATATAAAATACGTCGTATCGTTGGAGCAGATACTACTAGACCTTAAGTGTAGCACAAAACCTAATAAGACCAATAGCCCGATTCTTGACGGCTAAATAAAATACTTAAGTAAATCTACTTGATGTCCATACACAGAAAAACTAGTGGTAATAAATGAAAAAAGGCTTAATTGTCCATAAATTTTAGAAATCATACCATCAAAATAACAAAGTAGGCTTTGCTCAACGTCATGCAGAAAATTAAATTTTAATATTGGGTTGTTTCACATGAAATGTCCGTTTTTATAGTTTCTGAAATACATAAAGGAATTTGCAGGTCTCTGTTGTTTTCTTCCGAATGTTTACACATTTAAAGTAAACAGTTACTAATCCTCTACCTTTGTATTATAAACATTAGCTTCCCAATCAATTACCCACTTCTTAGTATACCTGTAAATATGAATGGAAACAATCGATTTTCGAGTAATATTTTTGTACGAGTTTAAACTCGACCAATCAGTAGCTGAGGCCGCTAGAAATATTTGCAAGGCGTTTGGGGAAGGGAGTGTTGATGAACGGACCATTCGCCGTTGATTTACTAAGTTTTCAGTTGGGGATACCGACTTGGAAAACTTGCCCCGAGGAAGACCTCCGTCAGTAATAGACAACGATGTCCTCAAACATACAGTAGAAGGAAACCCCTACAAAAGAGTAGGGGTTCCAGACAATTAAAGTGTATTGGGAAAGTAAAAAAATCCTCGATACATGGGTACCTCATGATCTCACTGAGCGGAAGCAAGACCCCATGTTTCATAACATACCGTGCAAAACTTGAAAGAACCGGGCTACGAAATTCTTCCGCAACCACCATATTCTCCCGACTTGTGTCCAACAGATTACCACATGTTCAGGAATTTAGAAAACTTCGTCAAAGGAAAACTTTTTGAAAATGAAGATCAAGTGAAAAGTGCGTTTTCAGATTTTGTTTCACTTCAAAACTCAGAGTTTTTCAGTTCGGGGATAAAAAAGTTGGTATCACGTTGGGAAAAATGTTTAGAAAAAGAAGGTAAATACTTGGAATAAAATTACCTTGTTTTCATTTCGTATTTTTCATAAATATTATTTACCTTGAAAATGGACATTTCATGTAACACAACCCAATATTTCTAAGATTATTCTGACATTTCGGTATTGAGTAGCTATCATTGTTCTATCGTCAGGTTTTAGATTTTCTTAGATTTGAAAATATGCAAAACGAAACTACCTTCGTTAACCAATTAAGGATGCGAAAAGGCAAGAATTAAAAAAAAAAAAAAAAAAAAAAAAAAAAAAGAACTTCTGTGCTTATATCATACTCGTATGTGTTTTATAAATGTCTTGTTATGGGGATCACCTGTAGATGGGTGGCTAGCATAGCAGATTCTATACCAAAGGTCACGGGTTCAAACCCGCAGATAGTCCTAGGATTTTTAAATAGGAGTAAAACATCTTTAGTTATGACGTCCTTCGGAGGGGACGTAAAAAGTGGTTCCGAGCCTGTGCGATGTCAGGTACTCGTTAAAGATCCCTATCCTAATAAAACCTGGATAGGCAAAATTTAGGACTTCCACTGCAGCATCCTCCGATCAGACACAGTAGTATATACTGACGTTAAATCAATAAACAGCCACACAAACAATGTCTAGTCATAATGTAAATAAACACAAAATCTGAAATATTTTTTAATCTTCAAAAATATCTGAGTTATGGGCTTGTATATGTATAGGTAAAAGTTTTTTTTGTATTTTATTTCTTTTCCTGTTGAATAATTAATCGTATACTAATTCTCTGTACATTTTTATTTCTATCTTCAAAAATAACTGAGTTATAGGAGGAATTTATCGATAAAATTATTTTATTTTTTGTATACGGGGTGTCCTGAATCGAAAACTCAATAAATATTATTCCTTAACTTAAAAATAAATAAATAAAAACTTAGTTATTGAATTAAATCGGTTTTAATCGGCCCCCATTTTAAATCTTATCCCCTGATAGCAACATATCAATGTGTATTTTGTTAGTCAAATACAAAGGTTCATTATAGAAAAGAGTAGACCAAAAATGATGTAAATGACAATAGAATTTATATTGTATTATTAGAGATCTGAATGTCACATATTCTTTGATGATGAAGATTAAATAGGCATATAAAATATTCCAAAAGGAAAAGCGATCGGTGCTGAAACAATTAATGACATCAAGAAGACAGGGACCCGTGCACTCCCAGCCCAATCCCAAAGACCACAATCGAACTAGGGGCCACAAATGAGAGGTAATCGCCAATTAGGTGGTGGTAATTACTGTTACAGTTACCTCCCCTCTCCTCTCTCCTCTTTCCCACAACACTAATACGATTTTCTGCCAATTCCTCTTGTTAGCGACTCGGCGGATCCTTAACACGTTTAGCAATTACCAATTACCTTCGGCCTCTTCTTGTGGTTTGGGAAATTAGGAAGGTTTTAGTTGAAGTGATTGGGCAGAGCAATCCTAGCCCAGCATTGGGCCAATAAATAAAGCACTCAATGTAAGTGTTCTCAACTTTCTGCTAGATTGTGAAGAACATTAACAAAGTAATGGGTCAATATATTCAAAATCCGTGCTGATCAACATTTTTAACTAAAATAGCACATTTTTTCTTCAAAATCTTTTTTATTTTCATTGATACAGAAATTGTCACAAGTGGTAGTCAACGTTTCGGGGCCTTTTCCCCATTTTCAGGTCTAAATAAAAAAAAAAAAAAACATTTTGCTTTTAGTTACATTTTATTAAATTTTTTTTCATATATATATATATATATATATATATATATATATATATATATATATTTTTTTTTTTTTTTTTTTTAATTCAAATTACCTTTTTTTTATCTGTACATTCTAATGTTCTATAGCACACAGCTGCGTTAGCATGTAAGGTTGACTATTGGCTCACTGTTTTTCCTTTGTAAACTTTCTACTTTAATAATGTTACATTGATCTAATTCCTGAGTCTGTTTTTATTTATTTTGTTTTTCACTATTTTATTGTTCTATTTTTCTTAAATTTTTATATTCTTTATATGTCTGCGTAATGAGTCCTGGACTTTGGTCCATTTGGTCTGTTTTACAATTAACTGTTTTATTGTTATTTTTGGCTATGTGTATTGCTTCTAGTATTTTTTTTATTTCTATTATTTTTTTCTGTCTCTAGTATTTTTATACTTCCAAAATTAAATTTATGTTGATATTTTGCGCTATGTGTTGATAACGCTGTAGCATTTGAATTTTATATACTTTTACAAATGGAAATGTGTTGTGATAATCTTATCTTTATTTATATTGTTTACACTTTGATTATTGTCTTTTTTATTGTTGCATATTTTTACTATTGAATCTTCCTTTTTGTAATTATTCCATAATTTATCAATTAATTTTGTTGGATTTAAATTTCCTTTGAATATGTTGTAAATTTCTAATTTTACCTTACCTCTTTTATAAATTGTTCATCAGTTAGTTGTATTGCTCTATGGATATTATTTCTGGCTGTGTTAATGATTTATGTTTTTGGGTAGTTTGAAATGAAGTTTAGTATTCTATTGCTACTGTTTACTTTTTTTATCCATTTTGTATTTATTGAGTTATCTTTTATTAAAATCTCTATGTCCAGGAATTTGATTTTAATATTAGTGGATTTTTCAATTGTAAATTGAATTATTTTATTATAATAATAATAAAAGGCTTACCGAACCCGAAGGTTCGATGCCGATACCACCAAACTTCGCCTGCACCGACTCGTCCAATGCTCGCCGGTCAAGCCCAAGCCCCCAAGATCAGCCTTAATGCAATCCTCCCATCGACGCTTCGGTCTACCTTTCGGACGCCTACCAGTCGGTTCAGCGAATACCAACTTTCTCGGAATCCGTTCCTCACCGAGCCCAACCACTTTACTCGCCGATTTCAGTCTCCGCGATATTATTTTATTTATTTAACAACTATTATTTTATTATATTGTTTTTTTTATATTATTATGAATAAATAAGAAAATCTTCCTCAATTAATACGGATCTAAAAAACATTTTTAATTTTTATAATCACTTAATCTCTAGAATTTCTTATATGTTAAACAGCAGGTGAACTATATATTTTTTTTAATTATGTTCAGTAATTATCTCATTTAATCAATCAAGAAAAAATGAAATAAAATAACCTCACCAAAAAAAATCAAATAATCGAAATAATTATTATTAAATAATCGAAACTACTGGACCTATGACTATCCAAGTTTGGCATAAAAATACCAGAGGATCCAATGATGATTCTATTCTAGCAACTGGACGATGATATCGGCCGATGAAAATTAATTCAATTCAATAATTTAGTTATATTTTAAGATATAGAAAAGTTTTCTGATTAAAAAAAACACGATTTATAAAAAAAATAAGGTACTGCGTAAAATATTTGAGAGATGAGGCCACTAGGGAGTTTAGAAGGAGAGTAAAGTTGTTGGGCTCGGTGAGGAACGGATTCCGAGAAAGTTGGTATTCGCTGATACGACTGGTAGACGTCCGAAAGGTAGGCTGCAGCGTCGATGGGAGGATTATGTTAAGGTTGATCTCAGGGGCTTGGGCTTGAACGGTGAACATTGGACGAGTCTGTGTGGACAGAGTTTGGTGGGTACCGGCATCGAACCTTCAGGTTCGGTAAGCCTATTATTATTATTAATATTATTATAAAAAAAAAGAAAAACAAAAAAGTTAAAATTTCATTAATAACTAAATAGGCTCATAACTCAGTTATTTTTGAAGAATGAGAAAAAGTTATCCTTTGATGAATTTATTGCTTTTCATATCAGTTAATTGTTTGTAAACAGCTATATAAACTGTTTTACCATAATTTATTTATTTGCAAATAATGTATCATTGGGTGATAATTTGCAATTTTTTCGATTTTTGGCTAGAGTACTAATAGTTGTTAGAGCTGTAACCTAGGTGGATTCAGTAGCAGGCTATACGGTCGGATGAACAGTACGGTGGGAGCTAAGGTAGCTTACGGTCGGCTGAACTGCTTTTATAGCCTCAGCTTCAACTATTAGCTCTTTTACAGCCCTCTTTATTGCCCCAAAGTCTTTACGCTCGCAGTTATAGTCTGAGGCTTTTCACAACACTTGTCTTCTAACTTTTGGACTTATCTTTCTCGTAATTTAATTCTTTTCTTACAAGTTATTTTACTAATTGGTAGAGTACTAGTCTACTAAGATAATGTTGATTCCGCTGGGACGACTATGGGGTAGGAAGTTCTCCCAGAGGCTGAACCAGCGGGCAGAAAATGGGTACCGAAAATCGGGAGAAAAAAAGCCTAAGCTTCTGCCGTGTTGTAGAAATACTTTTTTTTACCCTATTTTAATGATAAAGTCTATCTCATCTGAACATATTACATTTTATTTTCTTAAAAAATCTAGTGCGGGCAACACACGACTTTCACTTACCTCCATTTTTAAAATCAATGAATGAATTTAAAAGTAGAGTAAGAGATAAAAATTATTAAAACAAAGAATTAATTAAATGGAATTTCTATAGAAACATATGTTTTATTTAAAAAATCTATTATATTATTATCTAAAATAATCAGTTAGTTTTATCAGTTTTTCATAACTTTCTATTACCATTTAAAAGCTTGTGTATAAGATAATATTATTTCTAAAATCTTTAGCTTTCAAACGGTATATCATACATGATATACATGTTCCTATGTTCAAAAATAAAAAATTGCATTCAAAAAATATTTTTTCAGTTTTCTCTTTTAGTTCTTTTTCAAATTCGCACAGCTTACATATTTACCTGTTATTTATCAATGCTAACAAGGTAATATCGTTATTTTTATATAATCTACAAAATTAAAGGTACTTTAGAAACAGAAAATTTAAAATATCGGCACTTAAGCTCTATCAGACTATTTTAATCAGAATAAAACCGTTTTCGAGAAAATTGAAAAAAGGTGCAAAATGGATAGTATAAAGTGGCTCTTGTGGTAAGCTCATTTTGATAAAAAAAGTTTTGTAACGTCTAGGGCGTATATTTGTCTTAAATTTAAAATTTCAGTATCATAGGACTTACAGTTTCCGCCCGGGAGTTACCACACACACACACATACTTGGTTATTTGGACACAGGGGACCCTAAAATGTCTATTTCCGTTGAAAACTGGAAATCGAAAATTTTCACGATCCAATACTTTCCCTTACTATATTTAGTAAGTGAAAGTAAAAACAGTTTCCTATACTCGAAAAAATTGATAACAAGCATATTAGATACTTTCTATACCCAATTTCACGGGTTCAACCCCGGTGGGATCTGTCTAGGATTTTTAAATGGGGGATATCACTTCCCTTAGAGGGGGCGTAAATTGGTAGTCCCATACCTGTACAATGTCAAGTACTCTTTTAAGATCCTATTTAAGTAGAGATAGGAAAAATTTAGGACTCCCACTGTAGCATGGTCCGATTAACCACAGTGGCATAAAGTGACATTAAATGATTAAAACTCTTGTTCTTCATTGAATGAAATTTTAACACAATTAATATTTTTATTAATTTTTCATCTGAGAGGTACTTTATTCACTTTAAGAAATTTAAAAACAAGAGTAAATATCGGTTAATAATTTCATTACTATACAATTGGTTTGATTCTATTGTTTCGTAGGATTCCCTCTCAAGCATTATCCGACTTGCCACAGTAGCATAAAGTGACGTTAAATGAATATACAAACAGCTAAATAAATTAAATCAAATACAACATATCGTACAAAAGATGCACAACGAATAGAAATAATACACACAGCAAACTGTGCAACTCAAAAGTTTAAGTCTATTAAAACGTATAATGAAGTGAAGTTAAAATCAATATTCGGTTGCTAACGTCGTAAAAGAAGATAAAATAAAATAAGATTATAAAAAGATGAGTAAAACTTCTACTTAATTCGTTATCGTATTTCAAGTTATATCTACAACAATTTGATTAATCATCTTGCACAAGAGGGTTTGGCTTCTCAAGTATATTATATCATGAAACATTTCAATTGATTACAAACTCATAATATTTGTCTAAGCACAGCTCATCTGTCGATTCGGGAATGAGGAAAGATCGATAGAAAAGTCTGTTTATTTTTCAAAAATGTAGCATATAGAAAAAATAAAATAAAAAATAAACAATTTACATATTACAAAAATCAGAAACACTACACGGTCTATTGACCGTCCGTGGAACGCTTCAAGATTTTGAATATCATGCTTGCGCAGGGGCCATGCTAATCTTCTCTGTATCGTATTAATTTCATTATATGTACCACCGAAGCAAGTTATTGTTGCTAGTTGAAAACGGTAAAGAGAATATCTTAGCAAAATTACAGACCATCTAATAATAATATAAGGAATTAAATCTAAACATTTGGAGTTTTTTTTCTTGTTTTTTTTGCGATTGGCTTGCGACAGGCTGAGCTGGAGTTCAGTAATGTTAGTGCTATTTGTTTATTTATTTATTTAACTTCACTTTTTTTTCTACCGTGGCTAAATGGACGATGCTACAGTGAGATACCTAAATATTGCATATCCAGTTTTAATTAGGATAGGGATCTTTAACGAGTACCTGATATCACACATTCTTGGGACGACCTTTTTACGTCCCCACCAAAGGACGGCATAACTAATGATTTTTTATATCTATTTGAAATCCTTAGGCCAGTTTCAGGTTAGAACTCGCGACATTGAGCATAGAAGGCTGTTTCTAGCCACTACACCAGAGGTGACCCCCAGATTACTGCTTTTAGGTTTCCTTTCTATACAAGGAGGAGATCCAGCGGCCAGCCTCGATTTCGGGATGATACAACAAAACAATTTCTAATTTCCTTTCCAATACCGTTCTCGAATCCTAAAGTAATACATCGAGTAATATAATCAAATATATAAATAAAGTGATAAATAATAGAATGTACAATACCACAGCTATACGTAACTTATTGCCAACGATATATGAATGCATATAGATAAACATATAGATATACAACAATATATACAATAAAATACAAAGCGATGTAAATACAGAACAGCATATTGTAGACATCGGTTTCCTATATCACCAGCACCGCACTCACATTTACATAAAGACACCTGTTGCATCCACACCATTACCTCAAGTTGCTGTGTCGCTATTTGTTTAGTGAATCCGGGGAATAAGATCTCACATCGACAACGGACAGCTAGAAAATACGAAACAACTTAGTCAAAATATCTGATTACTTTTCAGCCAAGATGATGTTCCGCAATATGGCCCTACTTATGTCGTTTTCACAATGAACCCACTATAAGAGATGCACCCTACGCCTCTTATTAATTTATATTCTACTAAACTAGGGATGGATAAACCGATCTAGTAATCCGGCGTAATCGGCATCAGCCAAAAGTTGGATCCGGTGCTACTATACTGGAATTTGTTTTGTCGGTGCTTCGCCTAAATGTTAGCAAACATATATTATTTCATGTATTTACGCGGGCTATAGCATCCTATAAGTTTTCTCTAGAGACCTATACGGAAGAGTTCAACCCTGTTAACTTCTGAAACAACCCTAAAATTTGATTTAGAGAAATTTCTCATTCACGATAGTATTAAGTACTGAATTATAAAAAGCAGTGGGTAAAAAACTATTGAAATGAAGGAAGACATTACTGCTTACGTCTTCTTATATTTCACATTCTCAGATATTTGAATTAATTTAATTATTAACGTTATAAAATATAACACAATTAACTGAGATGGGAATTGTGATTACAATAATATTAAATTAAATTTAATATTTAGAGATGCCGCTGATGTATATTACACAGCTGAATGCTGAACAGCTGATGCGCTCGATGATAACAGTCATACGTCACTTCGTCTCTCAGATTTTTGCTCTTTTCAGTAGGAATTCGCTTGAGTTCAGTCTGGAAAACATCACTAGACTTCAAGAAAACCACAGCAGTGAATATTGGAGAAATATCGGTAAGCAAAGTTATAATTTACTTTGTAGAATCGCGAAAAGTGAAAGGAGGGTCACTGATCAGCTGATTGCCGCTAGCTCGGCAAGCTTGGGCTTGCTTTTCTTTAGCTTATCTTTCTTTTATCATCTTTCCTTCTCATTCTCATCTCATTATTTATTTATTATTTTTTTTTTTTTTTTTTTATTTTTTTTTTTTTTTTAATTAATGAGATATTTCCATCAAGTTATGTCCTCAAAAGCTACAAGTAAAAGATCTAGATCTGCAGGTTCAAACTCGTCTCCTACAAAACAGAGACCTCGCCGTGAAAATAATAAAAAAATGATTCCACCATCGACCGCTACCTCTTTAGGATCTGAACCACAGCCTAGCACATCATCACAAGGATTAACTGATGAATCGCCGTTTTTTTACACCGAATCCATTTCAGATCCTCCAAAATGAAAAAGAAACCATGGAATCTTCTCCTATACCCAGGGAACCACTACCTCCACCAATAATTGTTAAAAATATTAAAAATTTTCAACTGATGTGTGCGCATTTAAACAAAGTAACTGATCCTAATAGTTATTCTTGTATAAGTAGAACCAGTGATACTAAAATATCCCCGACTACCGCCGAAAGCTACAGAAAAATAGTGAAATATCTGACTGAGACCAAAGCTGATTTTCATACCTATCAGTTGCGCCAGGAGAGAGCTTTAAGGGTTGTAATTAGAAACCTACACCCTTCGACACCAGTTACAGCTATCAAAGAAGAACTGACGGAGATAGGCTATAAAGTGCGGCAAGTGACCAATGTCCTAAAAGATAAAATTCCACTGCCTCTATTCTTCGTGGACTTGGAACCATCAGCAGGAGTTGAAAAAATTTACGACCTCAATAGGTTGTACTATACTAGTGTAAGAGTTGAGAAACCTTACACTAAGAAAGAAATAGTTCAGTGCCATAATTGTCAGGCATATGGTCATACGAGAACTTACTGTCACCACACACCACGCTGTGTGAAATGCGGTGATCAACATAAATCAGAAGAATGTACACGATTAAGATCAACACCCGCTGTATGTGCTCTGTGCCTAGAGGACCACCCGGCTAACTACAAGGGATGTCAAATCTACAAGAACCTCAAAAGCAGATAACAAAAACCTCAGAATCTGGATGAAACAGCTGAACCGATAAGAAGCAGAAGACAACCTTCAAAAACAATTGATTCCAATGTTACATTTGCCCATCTACTTGGAGGTGGGAACCAGAACAAAGAGGCCCTGCCGGAACAACGCATACTTCAAAATCCTGAACCCCTTCCACAACCACCTATTCCTCAAAATTTACCCAACCCTCAAAAACCTCATCCGCATCAAATTTCTCATATTCCTCCTCCATCAAATGTCACAGACCTTACAAGTTTGATGACATCCTTCATCACTGAAATCAAATCTCTTGTTATGCCGCTAATATCACTGCTTACTAATCTCGTATCAAATTTAATCCCTTCCTTAAAAAATCCTTAAATGACTACACCTAACTCCTTGTCCATTCTCCTTTGGAATGCGAATGGTGTTAGAAATCACACTGACGAACTTACAGCTTTATTGCAAGACAAAAACGTTGATGTAGCACTTATAACTGAAACTAGACTAACCACTAAAGAGTACTTTAAAATACCTCAATACGTAACATACCGTACAGACCACCCAGACGGAAAAGCCCATGCCGGTACTGCTGTCATTGTGCACCAGTCCCTCTCCCACCATATACTCCCAGTTCCCTCCTATGATTTCCTACAATGCACCGCCATAGTAATCAAGACTTTTTCTTTTCCGATCACCCTCGCATCAGCGTACTGCCCTCCTAAACATTCCATCTCCAACATTCTATTCGAATCCTTCCTCAATGCCTTAGGAAACCACTTCATTCTGGGTGCAGACATGAATGCTAAGAGCCAACAATGGGGTTGCAGATCCACGAATTGTCGTGGGCGGAATTTACAGTCTGCACTCAGCTCTAGACGTTTCAACCTCCTGCCTCCTGACTCCCCTACCTACTGGCCAACTGATCCTAACCGTAATCCTGACATCCTTGACTTCTTCATTCACAGCGGATTAGGCTCCCTAAACATGTCGGTGACTCGCCTTGATGAACTGTCCTCTGACCATAGTCCATTGCTCCTTAAAGTATCCCTAATTCCTATTCCTAAACCCACCCCACCGTCATTTATCAGAGGACCAGTAAACTGGGACCTTTTTCGCCAAATCCTGACCAGTGATATTGACCTCAGAGTGAAACTCAAAACTCCAGATGACCTTGACGATGCCGTAAACTCCTTCACCATCGCTATTCAACAAGCTGTTTGGACTGCCTCCTCTCCCAAGCACTCCCAGATAAGTCATAACCAAAATCATTTACCACAACACCTTATAGACCTCATCCGCACCAAACGCCGATCCAGATCCTTATGGCAACGCACCCGTCACCCCACAGATCGCCGCTCCTATAACTTTTATTGTAGACAATTAAAGAGGGAGTTGGCGACCTTCCGTTCCCAATCCTTTAGTTCCTTCCTTTCTTCTCTTTCGGCTTGTGACAATTCCCTGTGGAATGTCACCAAGAAAATTCTAAAATCCCACCATATTTCCCATCCCCTCCGTCGTAGTAATGGTTCCTGGGCTGCGTCTGATGAAGACAAAGCCGAGGAACTTGCCAAATACGTTTCCCAAGTCTTCTCACCTCATCCAGAATCCAATCCAAACCACACTTCAGCAGTGGAACAGTTCCTTCAGTCTCCAATCCCGCTTTCATTACCTCCTAAAGCAGTTAATCCCTCTGAGGTCAAATATCTTCTCCGAAAACTTGCACTCCGTAAATCTCCTGGATACGATCTCCTCACTCCTCAGATTCTCAGACAGCTTCCATCTAAAGCCGTTATATTTCTTACATATATTTACAACTCCATTCTACGCACTACTCATTTTCCTCTCTTATGGAAACATTCCACAATAATTCTCTTCCTAAAACCAGGTAAACCTCCTAACACTACTACATCATATAGACCTATCAGCCTACTCCCAATCCTTTCAAAAATCTTTGAAAAAATCCTCCTCAAACGAATATTACCGTTATTAGAATCCCACACCATTCCTTCCCATCAGTTTGGATTCCGTTCCCAACATTCAACCGTTCAGCAAGGGCTCCGAGTCGTTGACCATATTTCCTCTGCCCTTGAGAACAAGGAGTACTGCTCGGGTGCATTTCTGGACATAACGCAAGCATTTGACCGGGTGTGGCACCCGGGATTGCTCTTTAAGCTCAAAAACCATTTACCCCTATCCTTATACCTAGTCCTCCGATCCTATCTATCAAACCGCTCCTTCCGAGTTCGTTGTGGTGCAGAATATTCCAATTATTATCCAGTCGAATCCGGTGTTCCTCAGGGTAGTGTCCTTGGTCCTATCCTCTACAATATATACACGGCTGATATTCCTCTTTGCCCTAATACCTTCCTAGCAACGTACGCTGATGACACAGCTATCCTATCCTCTCACTTAGATCCCGATATTGCATCTACAGGCCTCCAAACACACCTTTCTCAAATTGAAGACTGGTGTAACAACTGGAGAATCAAAGTAAATCAGTCCAAATGCAGACATGTCACCTTTACCCTTCGAAGACAATCCTGCCCTCCAGTTCTCTTTAACTCCGTTCCGCTTCCTTTCTCCGACACAGTCCGGTATCTTGGCTTCCTTCTGGACAAAAGACTAACATGGAACCCGCATACTAGACTTAAACGACAAGAACTTAATCGACGATTTGGACAATTATACAGACTACTGAACAGAAATTCTAAATTATCTATCGAGAACAAACTGCTAATATACAAGACAGTACTGAAACCTATCTGGACCTACGGACTTGAACTGTGGGGGACAGCTAAATTTTCTAACATCAAACGCATTCAATCCTTCCAATCAAAAGTCCTCCGAACAATAGTTAATGCTCCTTATTATGTATCCAACCATACCTTACACCGCGACCTAAATATTCCATTTATTTTAGACCTTATACCATTAAAATTCTCTAAATTCCATCAGAACCTTATCCATCACCCTAATCCCCTAGCTCAATCCTTATCCAGCTCCACACATCCTTACAATCCTCCTAGAAGGTTGAAACGGCAGTGGCCTCGAGACCTCTTGTAAAATTTATATTGGAGTTGTAGCATTGGCTAGATTCTCCACTCACGTGCTGTATGCTTGTGAATTGTATATAGGTATGAGTGACTTTTGTATATATTTTTATTGATTTTGTTTTGTATTCATTTATATTGTATTATTATTATATAAATTTATTGTTTTGTATATATCGTGTGAATGCAGTATGAATGTTGTACTTTATCCCTATTAAAAATGTCCTAAATTGGACAGATTGTAATATTGTTCAATAAAGAATTGTTTCTAAATAAAAAAAGAGATGCCGCTGGGCATCTTCTCTCCATCATGCCTACCTCGCCAAATATTCCTTCATCATCACATTTGCTGATTGTCAACATTTATTGACAGGTGTGAATGAAAACATTTCAAGATTTAAAAAAAAAAATTAATATTTAATAATTAAATTTAATAAGAATGCTAACAAACAACTCCTGTATTTATGATATACACTATCATTACTTAATGAATCTATTTTATGAATGACATAACTATTATAATAATGAGGATGTATTAAAGTATAACTCTTTAAATTAGTCTACAAAAAATATTTGTTTTCTTTGGATTTAAAATTAACGCATAGATTCATTTCAATTCTCTTTTCTTTTATTAAGTATTAAAAAAAAATGAAGAAGAAAGAAAATATTTTAAAACGAATGATAAAACTAACTATCAGTATGAAAATACAATCTATATCTTATCGTCATTTGGGTAACAAACGACTGCATTCATCTAATTCAGCGATAATATAATTACGAATAAATGAAGTTAATTAATACAGTCAACAAGTAATAAATCAGTAGATTAGAACTGTACATAAGTAAGTACTAATTATTTTAGTATACATAACTCAAAATCAATTTTGATATTAGAAAAAGGGTCGTATAAAAGAAATAGTGTTAATCGCATCACCATTCTGTCGACTTGTGATGGAGCAACGACATAGCCTGCTCCCCAAAAGGGCCTTCCAGCTTCTACACTCATCGGCTTCATATTCAGCAAATAATCATCAATTACCGACTGTTTTAATTTTTAGTAATAACAATTTTTATTGAGAAAATTTTACAATCTGTCCCAATTTGGACATTAATAGTATTGCTGAATGATATCAAACATACTACATTCATACAATATTTACACAACATAAAATTACAATAAAATATATACACAATAATGAATCAATACAAAAGTCAATAATTCACTTATACCTATATACACATACACACACTCATACATACATCACATTGAGTGGAGAATCTAGCCAGTGCTAGAACTCCAATATATTTACAAAAGGTCGCGGGGCCACTGCCGTTTCAACCTTCTAGGTGGGTTGTATGGATGAGTGGAGCTGGATAGGGATTGAGCTAAAGGATTAGGATGATGAATGAGGTTCTGGTGGAATTTGGAAAATTTGGATGGAATTAGGTCTGAAATAAATGGAACATTAAGGTCGTGGTGCAAGGTATAATTGGAGACATAATAAGGAGCATTTACTATTGTACGGAGGACTTTGGATTGAAAGGATTGAATGCGTTTGATGTTAGAACGTTTAGCTGTCCCCCACAGTTCAAGTCCGTAGGTCCAGATGGGCTTCAGTATTGTCTTGTAGATTAATAATTTGTTTTCAACTGTAAGTTCAGATTTTCTGTTGAGTAGTCGGTATAACTGTCCGAATCGTCGGTTGAGTTCTTGTCTTTTAAGTCTTGTATGTGGGTTCCAAGTCAATCTTTTGTCTAACAGTAAGCCAAGATACCGGACTGTATCTGAGAGAGGAATCGGTAATGAGTTGAAATAAACTGGCGGACAGGATTTTCGTCTAAGAGTAAAGGTTATGTGTTTACATTTGGCTTCGTTCACCTTTACACGCCAGTTATTACACCAGTGTTCGATAAGGAAAAGGTGTCTCTGAAGGTTTAAGGATGCTGTTTCAGGATTGGAACTGGATGATAGGATGGCGGTGTCGTCTGCAAAAGTTGCCAGAAAGGTATCAGGATGTGTAGGAATATCAGCAGTGTAAAGGATGTAGAGGATGGGTCCCAAGACGCTGCCTTGAGGAACACCGGCCTCAACGGGATAAAGGTTAGAAAATTCTTCACCACAGCGAACTCGGAAGGAACGGTTCGAGAGATAGGATCGGAGAATGAGGTATAGGGACTGGGGTAAATGGGTTTTCAGCTTGAAGAGTAATCCAGTGTGCCATACCCGGTCAAAAGCTTGCGCAATGTCCAGAAACGCACCAGAACAATACTCTTTGCATTCAAGAGCTGAGGAAATATGGTCTACAACTCGGAGCCCCTGTTGAACTGTGGAATGCTGAGGACGGAATCCAAACTGATGGGAAGGAAGATTTTGAGATTCTAATATGGGTAGGATACGTTTTAGAAGAAGCCTTTCGAAGATTTTTGAGAGGATGGGGAGTAGACTAATAGGCCTGTAGGATGAAGTGTTGTTGGAAGGTTTACCTGGTTTTAAAAAAAGGATGATGGTGGAATGTTTCCATAACAGTGGAAAATAGGTGGTGCGGAGGATGCAGTTGTAAATATAAGTAAGGAATATAATAGCTTTCTGCGGAAGTTGTCGGAGGATCTGGGGAGTAAGGAGATCGTGTCCAGGAGATTTACGGAGAGTCAGTTTTTGGAGAAGATATTTGACCTCAGAGGGATTAATAGCTTTAGGAGGTAGGGAAAGTGGAATCGGTGACATAAGAAAGTCTTGCACTTTTGCGGTGTGATTGATGTGGGATTCCGGGTGAGGAGTGAATACTTTGGAGAGGTGTGTGGCGAATTCCTCGGCTTTATCTTCATCAGACGCAGCCCAGGAGTCATCACCACGTCGGAGAGGATGGGAAACATGATGGTATTTTAGGATCTTTTTCGTGACATTCCACAGGGAATTATCACGAGCTGATAGAGAGGAGAGGTAGGAATTAAAGGACTGGGAACGGAAGTTCGCCAACTCCCTCTTCAATTGTCTACAATAGAAGTTATAGGAGCGGCGATCTGTTGGGTGTCGGGTGCGCTGCCATAATGATCTTGCTCGGCGTTTGGTGTGGATAAGGTCTATAATAGGTTGTGGAAAATGATTTTGGTCTGGATTTATATTGGAGTGTTTAGGAGAGGAAGCAGTCCAGACAGCTTGTTGGATGGCGGTGGTAAAGGAATAGACGGAATTATCTAGGTCATCTTGGGTTTTGAGGGTTACTCTGAGGTCAATATTATCGGTCAGGATTTGGCGGAAAAGGTTCCAGTTGACAGGGCCTCGGATGAATGATGGTGGAATGGGTTTTGGAATTGGAGTGAGAGATACTTTTAGGATCAGTGGACTATGGTCTGAGGATAGTTCATCAAGGCGAGTTAAAGACAAGTTGAGAGAGCCTAATCCGCTGTGGATAAAGAAGTCGAGGATGTCAGGATTGCGGTTAGGATCGGTTGGCCAGTAGGTAGGGGAGTCAGGAGGCAGGATATTAAAATTTCGGGAGTTGAGTGCAGACAGCAAATTTCGTCCCCGAGAATTCGTGGTTCTGGAACCCCACTGCTGATGCTTGGCGTTTAAGTCTGCACCCAGAATGAAACGATTTCCTAAGGAATCCAGGAAGGATACAAATTCAGAATTGGAAATGGAATGTTTAGGAGGGCAATATGCAGATGTGAGGGTTACCGGAAAGGAAAAAGTCTTGATTACTATGGCTGTGGCTTGTAGGAAATCATAGGTGGGAAGTGGGAGTAAATGATGAGAGAGGGATTGGTGGACAATGATAGCAGAACCGGCATGGGCTTTACCGTCTGGGTGGTCAGTACGGTATGTCATGTATTGCGGTATTTTGAAGTACTGTTTAGTCGTTAGTCTTGTTTCAGTTATAAGTGCAACATCGATTGTTTTGTCTTGTAACAACGCTGTCAGTTCGTCAGTATGATTTCTAACACCATTCGCATTCCAAAGGAGAATGGATAAGGAGTTAGGTGAAGTCATTTAAGGATTTTTCAAGGCAGGGATTAGATTCGATACTAGATTTGTAAGGAGTGATATAAGCGACATAACAAGAGATTTGATTTCGGAGATAAACGATGTCATTAGACTGGTAAGATATGTGACGTTTGATGGTGGAGGGATATGAGAAATTTGATGTTGAGGAGTTTTTTGTAGATTAGGTAAACTTTGAGGGATAGATTCTTGTACAATAGATTGAGAATGTTGAGGAAAATGTTGTTCCGGCAGTGCCTCGACTTCATGATTCTGGTTACCACCTTCAAGCAAGTGGGCAAATGACACGTTAGAATTTACAAGTTTAGATGGTTCTCTTCTGCTTCTGGTTGGTACAGCTGTTTCATTCGGATCCTGAGGTTTTTGGTATCTGGTTCTGAGTTTCTTGTAGATTTCACATCCCTTGTAGTTAGCCGGGTGGTCCTTGAGGCACAGAGCACATACAGCGGGTGCTGATCTTGATCTTGTACATTCTTCTGTTTTATGCTGTTCTCCGCATTTCACACAGCGTGGTATGTGATGGCAATAACTTTTGGTATGACCATATGCCTGACAGTTATGGCACTGGACTATTTCTTTCTTTGTGTAAGGTTTTTCAACTTTTACACGGGTATAGTACAGTCTGCTGAGGTCATAGATTTTTTCGACTCCTGCTGATGGTTCCAAGTCCACGAAGAATAGAGGCAGTGGACTTTTATCTTTTAGAACGTTGGTGACTTGCCTCACTTGGAATCCTAATTCTGTCAGTTCTTCTTTGATTGCTTCAACGGGTGTTGAGGAATGTAGGTTTCTAATTACGACCCTTAATGCTCTCTCTTGGCGCAGCTGATAAGTATGAAAGTCAGCTTTGGTCTCAGTCAGATATTTTACAATCTTTCTGTAGGTTTCAGCAGTAGTCGGAGATATTTTAGTATCATTGGTTCTACTTATACAATAATAACTATTAGGATCTGTTACTTTGTTTAAATGCGCACACATCAGTTTAAAATTTTTAATATTTTTAACAAATATTGGTGGAGGTAGTGGTTCTCTGGGTATAGGAGAAGATTCCATGGTTTCTTTTTCATTTTGGAGGATCTGAAATGGATTCGGTGTAAAAAATGGAGATTCATCAGTTATTCCTTGTGATGATGTGCTGGGCTGTGGTTCAGATCCTAATGAGGTAGCTGACGCGGTCGCTGGTGGAATCATTTTTTTATTTTGTTCACGGCGGGGTCTCTGTTTTGTGGGAGACGAGTTAGAACCTGCAGATCTAGATCTTTTACTTGCGGACTTTGAGGACATGACTTGATGAAAATATCTCATTGATTAAGAAAATAATAATAATAATAAATAAATAATGAGATAAGAATTAAAGATAAAAGAAAGATAATTAAAAGAAAAGCAAGCCCGAGCTTGCCGAGCTAGCGGCAATCAGCTGATCAGTGACCCTTCTTTCACTTTTTCGTGATTGTACAAAGTAAATTATAACTTTGCTTACCGAAACTTCTCCAATATTCACTGCCGTAATATTCCTGAGGTCTAGTGATGTTCTCCAGACTGAATTCTAGCGAATTCCTACTGAAAAAAGCAAAAATCTGAGAGACGATGTAACGTATGACTGTTATCATCGAGCGCATCAGCTGATTGACTGTTTTAATAGCCGTAAAATTTGCACAAGTTACCTCAAGTACTAAATTTTAATTTTTGTCTCTATGCCTAATCCTAACATTTTAAATAAATGGGATGTATAAACTTGTATTTTATAAATTTCTATGAGTACAATTATACTCGTTCAGTTCAGCTTCGAATGTAAAGCGAAAATCAACCTGATAATGTCCGCCCGGATCCGGCCCGATTTCAATCCCTGGTTTGCAAAACCTGATTTTACTAGGCTATCTCACCGACGCTTTTATGCAATTTATTGGCCAAAAATATGTAACATTATCAATTTTCAGCTATACTACATTTTTATTTACACTTAAATTAGCACACCTTAACTTCCTTTTGATCAATCAATTACTTTATTTCATAAGAATTCACATCTATCAACGTTTCGGGGCTGTTTCCCCATTTTCAAGACTGAAGCAATAATTTAAAACTTTGATTAGTGAATAAAATTACATTATTTAAATATTTGTTTTTGGAAAATTATCTTCACCAATTTATCATAATTAATTTAAAACTCACTAATATTATTTACCTTATTTTTTTTTAAAATACTTTTTCACATATAACCCATCACTTCACTACATAGCTCACTGCTATTCGTCCTCATGGGTGTTCATTGGCTTACTGTTTCTATTATTTTCCAATTTTGAACTTTGTACCTTTCCAGTATTCCTATGTAATATTTGTGATTTTTATTTTTTTTTTCTATTAATTATATGTCCTAATTATGGTTCTTGGGCTATTGTTTTATTTATTTTAAAATTTTACTTTATTTTATTTTTGGTAATGTGGATCGCTTCTAGTAATTTTCTATTTCTATTATTTTGAGATGTGTCTAAAATTACTGTGTACTACATTTTTGTTTATCTATTCCTCTATTGCGTGCAGGTTCGCTGGCAGTGGCTATGACAGGTACCGCCTTCGTGTGGTTCGCCCCCTTGATGCTCTACATCGTCTCGGAGGATTCACCCGTACCGATGACGACCACCGAAAGCTCCTGGCTGGTCTCCTCCATAGAGTTCGGGGAGCTGGTCGCCGTTCTGCCTTCCGGGATATTGGCAGATATGTAAGTATTACAACATCATATTATAGTTTTACCTCAATATCTCTTTCCCAGGAGCGAACTAACAATCCTAGAGGGACATTAAATTTGTATATTTTAACATTTTGCATATCATCAGAATTCAAAGAAAGATATTTGTTAAACATTAAATACTCAAGCCCACTGGAATTCCCTACCAACTGATATTCGGCATGCTTCTTCCCTTCTCACTTTAGAGTCTCACCGTTTCCAACATCTTTAGGCATCCCAAACAGATGCACAACATATAAAAATTCGCTATTAGCTTCACCTAATTTCTATATAATTTATAATTGTCTATTTTTCCATCATCTTAGCATATTGGAATAATTAGTTTATTTTAAAATTCCTCAAGGGTTTTTAGAATATATGTTTAAATTTCTTTCCTTTGCTGGTTTGTTGTTGTTTTTTTGTCACATTGCAAATAAATATTAATTTTATTGGTATCTCGAACTTTTATTGGTCAATAAAATTGTTTATTTATTGACTGAAACCTAAGAACAGTAGATAACTTATATATATATATATATATATATATATTATATATATATATATATATATATATATATATATATATATATATATATATATATACACATTCTTATTCTTAGGGGTGTTGTACCAGAATAAAGTTTTTTATTATATTAAATTTGAGTGCTGTCTCACAGAACACACAGTGAAAATCAGCGAAGACTTGAACATATTAAAGATGGATCGAAAGACGAATTTAATTAAAAACTAAAGATGAAAATACAAATATGTATCGGGTTGTTTCACTTGAAATGTCCGTTTTTATAGTTTCTGAAATACATAAAGGATTTTGCAGGTCTCTGTAGTTTTCTTCCGAATGTTTACATATTTAAAGTAGACAGTTACTAATCCTCTATTTTTGTAATATAAAAATTAGCTTCACAATCAATTACCCACTTTTTAGTATACCTCCAAATATGAACATGGAAACACGCGATTTACGAGTAATATTTTTGTACGAGTTTAAACTCGGCCATTCAGCAGCTGAGGCCGCTAGAAATATTTGCAAGGCGTTTGGGGAAGGGAGTGTTATTGAACGGACCATTCACCGTTGGCTTGCTAAGTTTTCAGTTGGGGGTACCGACTTGAAAAACTTGCCACGAGGAAGACCTCCGTCCCTAATAGACAACGATGTCCTCAAACATACAGTAGAAGGAAACCCCTACCAAACAGTTAAAGGACTCTCAGCACAACTAAATTCAAGCGTATCTGCCGTTTCCAGACATTTAATGTGGATTAAGAAAGTAAAAAAGCTCGATACATGGGTACCTTATGATCTCACTGAGCGGCAGAAGACCCCATGTTTCAAAACATACGATGTAAAAATTGAAAGAACTGGGCTACGAAGTTCTTCCGCACCCACCATATTCTCCCGACATGTCTTCAACAGATTACCACCTGTTCAGGAATTTAGACAACTTCGTCAAAGGAAAACTTTTTGAAAATGATGATCAAGTGAAAAGTGCGTTTCCGGATTTTGTTTCACTTCAAAGCTCAGAGTTTTTCAGTTCGGGGATAAAAAAGGTTGGTGTCACGTTGGGAAAAAGAAGGTAAATACTTCGAATAAAATTATCTTGTTTTCACATCGTATTTTTAATAAAAATCCTTTAACTTGAAAACGGACGTTTCATGTGACACAACCCAATAATATGTAAAAAATTACCCTTTACTAATCATTGTCTGAATTTTTCATTAAAAAAAGTTGTGAATATGGTCCCAATCGAGTTCGCACCACCTAAATACAAATAATATCCCAGTAAACTGAATATCAGAATAATAAAATATATTGCAAATACAAAAATATAAAATATACACCTGACATGATACGATGTTTAATATCTCTCAAAGATAACACGTCCTGTCATATATGAAACAAGTTGAAGTATTCTCCCCCAAGTTGGTACGGTACAGACGTCAGCCGAAGGGAGAGATGTCAAGGCAGATACTCAAGTAATACATCTTCCCTCCTTGCTCTACGCCTCTCTCAAATTTATCATACGCAAGTTATGGGAAAATAATACACTTTTCCTTCCATATACCTTTATGAAATTCGGTAATGCAAAACTGAAATTTAAATAAAGTTTCAACTAATCGTCTCAAGATGTTCTCTTTATTACCTTCCTTAACTCATTAAAAAAAAAAATTTATCAATTTCAAATACTCCATAATAAAATCTGTTGCGGGTAACACACAACTTTCACTTATAGCCGTTGTCAAAATCGATTAAAGAATTATCAAATACAGCTCGAGATCAAAATGAATGAAACTAATAAAGAATTATATTAATAATAGGCTTAGTGAACCCGCTCCTCACCGAGCCCAAAAACTTTACTCGCCCATTTGAGTCTCCGCGATGCTATCAACTCAATTATATTCACAGGATACAAGTCCCGCAATTCCGCGTTGTGCAACCTTCTAAACTCCCCTGTGGCCTCATCTCGTTTCGGACCAAATATTTTAAGCAGTACCTTATTTTCAAAAACCTTAAGCCGTTGTTCATCCTTCAAAGTAAGCGGCCACGTTTCACATCCGTAAAGAACCGTCGGAAGAATAATAGTTTTATAAATTCTAACGTTTAAGTTTTTTGATAGAAGCCGCGAGCTAAGTAATTTAGCAACTGAATAATAACACGCATTTCCCACCTCTAACCGGGACTTTATTTCTTCCTGGATTTCATTTTTTCTTGTTATCATTGAACCTAAATACTTGAATTTCTCTACGTGTTCAAAAGTATGCCCTGATACATCAATATCACCAAGATCGCCACCATTTATGCAACTAATCATACATTTCGTCCTATCGGTATTAAATTCGAGTCCTATTTCTTTACCGGCTTTTATTAACACACTTGTATTTAGTTGTATGGTTTCCGTTTCTTCACCTAGCAGTACCAGATCATCGGCTTACCCCAAAACCGGAATCTTGTCACCCATATTTAAGCCTTTCTCGGTACACATCACCTTTTCTATGACATATTCTAAAGCTATATTAAATAACATAGGTGAAAGAGAGTCACCCTGTTTTAAACCCTATCGCACCTCAAATCTCTCGGAGTAATTATGACTGATTCTTACTTTATGGAATGTTTCCGACAAACACATCTCTACTAGGTTTACTAACTTTCTAGATATTCCCTGTTCAATCATAATGTTATACAGCTTCTGAAGGTCTATTGAATCATAAGCCTTTTTAAAACCGATATAAAGTTGATGGGCTACACTGTTGTATTCCAATTTTTTCTCTAATATATGACGTAAGGAAAATATTTGATCAATAGTCCAGCGATTCGGCCTATAACCACATTGATAGTTTCCGATAATTTCCTCAGCGTATTCCGTGATTCGGCTGTTAGTATTGACGAGAATATTTTATAGCATACTGGGAGAAGAGGGATCCCACGATAGTTGTTACAATCAGGAAGAATCGTACATGATATTAAAAAAGCCTATTAAAGTTTACATCGATTCACCTAGCAGTACCAAATCATCGGCATACCCCAAAACCGGAATCTTGTCACCCATATTTAAACCATTCTCCGTACACATCACCTTTTCTATGATATATTCTAAAGCTATATTAAATAACACAGGTAAAAGGGAGAATTTAAAAAAATATAAAGAATTAACTAAATTAAATTTCTTTAGAAACATGTGTATTACTTAAAAATCTATTATTATCTAAAATAATCAGTTAGTTGTATTGGCTTTTACAAGCTTCTGTATAAGATAATATATTATTTTTTAAATCTTTAGCTTTCAAACGGTATATTAATATTTTCTAAAAATTGCATTTAACAAATATTTCTTCCGTTTTTTCCTTTTGTTACATATCGAATTCGTTCAGCTTATATATTTACCTAATAAGAAGGTTATACTATTATTTTTTTTACTTTTTACAAAATTAATGGTACTTTAGATTAAGAAAATTTGAAATATCGGCATTTAAGCCCTATTTCAATCAGAATGAAACCTACACAATATTATAGCCTATCAAGTTTTACGTCTATATATAGTTTAATAAAATTCATTAGAGCTGTTTTTTGAGAAAATTATATAATAGGTGCAATATGCATGGTATAAAGTGGCTCTTCTGGTTAGGTGATTTTGATGAGAAAGATTCTGTAACATCTCAGGCGTAGTTTGTCTTAAATATAAAATTTCAGTTTCATAGGACTTTTTGTTTTCGCCAGGGATTAAACCCACACACACAGGAATTGGTCATTTGGACTCAGGGGACCCTAATTAGTATTTCCGATTGAAAACTGAAATTCGAAAAATTTCACGATCGCAATACATTCCCTTACAATATATTTCATATATAGGTTGTTGTTGGTTTAAGATATGAGGCGTATAAACCGAGGGTCATCAATGCCTTTTTCATATATAGGTAAGTGAAAGTAATTAAGGCTTAATCAAAAGATAACATGGTGTAAGTTAGTGGTTACCAACTAGGGGTCCGCGGAGAACATTCGGGGGTTCATGAGATGTTATCGGGATGTTATATTTTTGAAACCTTGGATTTTAATAAGAAGCACACCTGCTCTACACACACTCGTTCAACATTCTGGGTAATATAGTTGCCTGTCATAGACAATAGACCTGAAATCATTATTTATTTTTGTTAAACAGAATCTTAAAATGAGATTTCAACATCTTTCTTCTCAGAATGTTAATCACTGTTAAACACTTCGAGACTTATTAGTATTTTGTAGGGATTAAGTATTTGCTATAGTACTATTATTATTACATTATTTATTAAAATTCTTATATTTAATTTATGTTATTTATGTATATGTTGGAGGAATTTATTAATAAAAATAGCAGCGCCTTTATGCTTATTGCTGTATATGTGTTTTGTTGTTTTTGTTTTAAATATTTATTCGATTTGTAATTAATAATGTATATTTGCTAGTGATAAATTTATTATTTGTGCTGTGCCAGCCAGCTCTATTTGTATGGGGATTACCCTAAAGACAAATAAATAAAAATTATTATTATTAGTTGCTGGTCATCACAGCTATAAAATTGGTCCTTTTACAACAGCTTTAAAGTATTGAGCCTAAATAACAGATCTAACTTAGCATGAGATAAAAAACTAGTTTTCTTCATAATTATTTGAATATCTATTAATTTTAACATTTGAGTAATTAAATGTTGAGCAGCTATAGGAATTAACTCATAGAACCTGTTTTTGTTTTTTTTAATCTTCATTTCAATATTTCCTCCTTAGTTAATTCTGGTATGCTTTTAGTACTAGTAGTGGTATTTCGTACGAAACACCATGATTAACTGTAGCCTTTAAACAACCTAATATATATATATATATGTATGTATGTATTAGGATTTCAGGGGTCTTTGTCTCTGAAATACTTGGTGAAGGGGTCCGCAAGAAATTCTAGAATTTTTGGAAACCACTGGTGTAACCATATTTCCCAAATCACTACTAAATCCATCTCTATTCACAAACAGATCTATACTACTAATACTAAAATACTTAGATGCAAAGATTTCTTACCGTAAAAAAACAATTTAATAAAAAAAAACACCGTGCCTCAACAACCTATGAAGGGTCTTCAGTACATTTTTTTTTTTTTTTTTTTCGCACCGGTGTTAACCCACTCGGCCACCTCGCCCTTCTCATTCACCACATATTGGGATTCGTACTTATTATATTGCCATGTTTAGCATTGGAGAGTAACCTCAACTAGTAGTTGGCATTAAGCTCAACAAACCAAAAAAACAAAAATTGTTTTTCTTATTTGAAAAAAGAATTAGTTTGAGCAAGGAACCTATTTTTTGGCTCATCCAGCCTTTAAAAAAGAAATACCTAAAATTTAAGGAAAAAACTAGGTTATTGTGATCTCGTTCTAATGACCTGGCATAGCAAATTTGTCATAAAAACTGTCTGAATCTGTACATGTATTAAATCCAAGAATCTTGAAGGATTGGTGAGCATCATGTTTTATTTATTCAGACAATTAATAATATCCTGTTTCATCAGACTTATTTTCCAACAACACGTTTCGAAAGGAATTAAAACCGAATCAGGCATAATCTAGATTAGACGGAGAGAATGATGCGACCCAAAACACGACACTCGATATTAACTGAAACGCCAACACGGGTTAATCATTTGACAGCTGAAGGGGGCCATTAATTGTGTCCGCTCAACTTGATCAATTAATTCCTCTCTTGGCAAACACTCTTAGTTCCAATTAACGCCTTGTATAGCTAGCATCAATTCACCAACAATGGCTGAACGATTAATTAAATTACATTGTGTCATAAACTAGACAAATCTAACAGACATTGTATTTAAAATACTTCAAGAAAGATGAGATTAATTATATGTTTACTTTCACTAAGCTAGATAGATTATATATCTATGCTTAGGGAAAATATTACGAACATTTACGTATTCGTTTTATAATCCATAATAAATAAAATACGGTTGAAAACTTGTCTGACAAAATTAATTTTCTCTCTCTCTATCTCTAAGAGACAGATTTGGTTTTGAAACTCAGAACAAAAATACAAGCGCATCCAAAAATTATCCTAACACCAGCACCTTGATATCCGCCATTAAGGTTTAAAATGGCGGTCAATTATATATTATTTAATAGAATAACTTATTTTTAAAGATAAAATTATTATTAGACTTTTTTAACCAAGAAACCGCGAATAGGTAATTATTTTACAAAAGAAAATTTAAAAAATTGTAATTTTATTTATAAATACCTTTATAACTCAGTTATTTTTCAAGATAAAGAATATATGCTATGGAGTTTTATTTTATGGAGGACTTCTTCCAGTGGCGCGACAGGCCGTGTAGGCCCTGGGCCTCGCGGTTTAAACTTCTGCGAGTTTACACTCACGTTTCACGATGCGATTTTTAGTGTAGGGTCATCACTCCCTACGGCTAACTTTGTGAATGGCCACCCTTTGGCAGACGGGTCTCACATACACGGTGGAGAGGTTGTGAGTGAATCCACATTTTTTTACATCCTTATAAAAGCCCCGCTGGGACTGGGATTCGAACTCAGAACCTGTGACATAAGAGACTAGAGCGCTAACCAATCAGCCACGGGCTCCCCTATGTTATGGAAGACACCATGACAAATAATAATAATAATAGGCTTAGCGAACCCGAAGGTTCGATGCCGATACCACCAAATTCCGCCTACACAGACTCGTCCAATGTTCACCATTCAAGCCCAAGCCCCCGAGATCAGCCTTGACGCAATCCTCCCATCTACGCTTCGGCCTACCTTTCGGACGCCTACCAGTCGGATCAGCAAATACCAACTTTCTCGGAATCCGCTCGCCATCGAGCCCAACAACTTTACTCGCCTATTTGAGTCTCCGCGATGCAATCAGCTCAATTATATTCACATGATACAAGTGCCGCAATTCCGCGTTGTGCAACCTTCTAAACTCCACAGTGGCCTCATCTCTCTTCGGACCAAATATTGTACGCAATACCTTATTTTCGTGACACCGTGACAAAAAAAAAAAAAAACTGACAAGGAAAAAAATTAAATCTTTCGTATATATAGAAGAAGAAACTTTATTTTGGGACTAAGTCCCCTAAGAATAACATGAAATTTATCATAGTAAAATATTCACATCTGGCCAAGATACAAAATTAATGAAGGAAAAAACAGCAAAAAAATAGATTTAACATAAGAATTTAAATAATGATAAGAACTAAATACATTTGGTGGTAATATAATTAACTAATATTTAACGCCTTTGATAAAACTAAATGAAAATGTACAAAAAAGAACAACAATTGTACAGTTATCTCAACTTATTTAAGAACTTCCAAAAAACTAAAAGTGTTGACTATCATCTAACAGTACAATTATTATTGTCAGCTAGTGTCATTACGGGAAGTGAGAAGGTACTGGAACAAAAGGTATTTGAAAGTCTAGAGAGAGATTGCTCGAAGGATGTTTGTTGGGAGAGAATTCCAAAAACTGGTGGAGCGGGCTAGAAAGGAACGTTCATATGTTTTAGTTCTGTGGGAAGGGATATATACGCTGGTAACTACGTTGTATTCGCAGAAAGAAAAAAATTCTTTAGTGTCTTAGAATCAGTCCACCGCTTTTAATTATAAAACAGAAAACAAATTGAAATGTCACCGATACATGTTCCCTTAACTCAGTTATTTTTGGAAATACAGAAATAAATACCAACTAATAAATAAATAGCAAATAGTTTGTTATTGCTATTTAATTGATAATTAAACTTTCTTTAAAACAAAAAAAAAAAAAAAAGATTAGTTGAAATCGGTTCAGAACTACTATATCGTATACAGTGATATATCGTTTTGAAACTAACATGGTGGTTGACCATTTTCCTTTGAAATTATTCACTGCTTTGCATATTATTTAATTGCCTTTAAAAATTTATACCCGAATATATTATTCAATAATAAACCATTACGTAAGATATATATTTGGCCGTATCACAAAAGATGTTTATTGATGATTTTTTTTTTTTATATATATACTTTTACACATTAAACGTTTCAGCCTCTCGGCCCATTTTCAAGCATCTATAACAATTAAATTTTTATGGTATTCCCACACTTTTTACATCTGATTTCAACATTTAAACTAATTATTTTATTAATTGTGTCTTTTTTAAAAAAAATACTTACCTACTATGTATTCTGATACCGCTACATCAGCAGTGTCTAATTTTCTTAATGTGTCAAACTACAATTGTAAAAGCACGTGTTTTAAAAGAGTCATGATGTATTACATCCTGTATTAAAAAAAAAATAAATAAATAAACGGAAAAAATCTATTCAAAAAAATATTTGTATTCACTCACTCAACATTTCATCGGTCACCCTGTTAGTGTCCTATGCACGACTAACTTGGAGTGGGGATGTATAAACCCGTATGTAATTGTTTGCAGCGTTTTTATTGGTTATTTCTTTTTCCCCTTAGTTACGGAAGGAAGTCGCTGATCCTGGCGACGGGCCCAGTCTGCGCAGCCACCTTCATCCTCAAAGTCTTCGCCCACTCACTGCCGCTGCTGTACGTCCTCCGGCTGCTGCAGGGGATCTGCCTGGGGGTGGCCTACGCGGTCTGTCCCATCTACATCGCCGAGGTGGCCGAGCCTAGGCTCAGGGGTGGCGCATCCAGCCACTTCCAGACGCTCTGGTACGCAGGCGCACTCTTCGCCTACTGTGTTGGCCCCTACGTCAGCTACCAGAACTACGCCTGGATCTGCCTTGCTGTCCCTCTGCTCTTCACGGTGACCTTCTTCCTCATGCCGGAGTCCCCTTACTTCCTCCTCATGAAGGGCCGGAAGGACGAGGCGAGGAGGGCCCTGCTGTGGCTGAGGGCGGGGAAGGAAGTCAACGAGGAGTTCAAGGCCATGGAAGAGACCATCGAGAGGGAGTATCTCAGCAAAGGTGAGCTGGCTCAATCAATATTGAAACATTTAACGGTTAATTAACTGTCCAGCCTTTGTTTATAAAATCAGTAGTCATTAATGGTTTATTTTATACACTAAATAAACAATTATTTTAAACACTAAAAAAAAAAAAAATAAAGATTATTTAATTGCCTGATACGTTTCATCTTTGGGATATCCAGGGACACCTCTGTAACCCGATTCTACGATGAGTTAAAGTGGCTTTATCCTTCCTACCGTTCTAAGTACCTCCTGGCATCCTTTCTTTACCAAGTTCTCCGATCTCAACGTCCATCTTACATCTCAGATATATTATCATTTAAATCCTCCGTCCACACTTGCAAAACTCGTTCGCGACCTCCGGACCTGTATATAACGCCTCATCGAACCGCAGCTTTCGACAATCTTTCCTTATCCGATCCTCGTCCTTAAGGAATTCTATTCCTTCTCATATCCGTCACTCCAAGTTTGTTCAAACACTTTTTGTTTATCAGATTCTCAAATAACCTCAATTAATCAGCAAATTTCAATAAAAATCAATAAATAGAGTAGAGGAAAACAATTATTTGCTATATCTTATTATGCATTGTATTCAAACATTTATGTATTTTATGTTACACTTTTCACAAGCATTGTAAATTTATTTTAATTAGCTCTGTATATATGAATATGTAAATATTTTATTTTTTGTCTAGTTTGTTTTATTTGTTTTTCTAAAATATTATTATTAGAAGCTACCTGTTAATTTATTACTATTATTCATTTTCTTCGTTATTTCTGTTGTTTTTTGTTTATTTTATTTATTTATTTTTTATTACTCTAAGATACTGAAGTTACAGTTTGATTTGTCTGTAACATTATTCTGAAGGGACTTGTCCCAGAATAAATAAAGAATTTATTATTATTACTATTAAATAAGCACAACACATGCTGCAGACAGAACGGTCTGGGGCAGAAAGATCGAGGAGGATGCGTCTGTTGCGCCAATAAAGACGAAGAATATATATATATATATATATATATATATATATATATATATATATATATATATATTTATTTATTTATATATTTATATAAAAAGTTACAAAAATTAAAGATTAGATGTTCATGGATCGATCTGCGTTAGGGATTCGCCAGATCTGGTATTCATTGGGACCGCTCAAGTTGGCCAACTACAAGCAATGGCTCTCAGAGAAGTTGCCCTTTAAATCTGGCAGTGAAAAGGAAGAGTTCCTCTGCAGAGCCAACTCTATAGCGCCAATACCCAGCCATTTCTGATGGCAGCTTTAATACTCTCTACCTTACACAACTTTACGTCTCCGTCGTCACTCTCAGTTCAACAAGGTTTAAATAGGCTTTGAATTATGTACTGTACTTAGTACAATACCGTTATTTCTAAGACATTAACTTTAAATAAAATATATATTCAATACAATAAAAACCCTTACAAATACTCGACCGTGTCCTTCTTATGGATCAGCAAAACCTTCATAAGCCCCGTGTATTAGAATAGAATAGACCATGCTTCGTTTTATTAGCAAAAAATAAAAGTAGATAACATAACATTATAAAAAAATATTATTTAATATATGCGTAATAAGTTACAAAATAAATTAAAACTAAACAAATAATTATTAAAATTAACAATGATACGGTTCGAATAGGTCAATAATTTTTTTTTCTCTTTATATCTTTATTTACACCTGTCAGAAGATGTCTGACAATCAGCAAATGTGTTGGACAAAAGTAAGATCAGACATGGTAGGCATGGGAAAGTAAAGTGCCCAGCAGCACCCCTTCCAAGGCTTTAATCTAGCTGAGGAGGTCCCTCATCCAGCTTCGTTTTAGCCTTCTTCTGACCGGCATTTCAGCTACTGACATGTCGTTAATCAGTGTATTGTCGTGTCCGTTAAGTTTAATGTGAAAACGAGAATAGAGTGTCCGTATATGTTGGTCAACTGTTGGTTGCTGTAGTTCGTATAATTTCAAAAATATTGAATTATATTCATTGTGAACCCAACGTTTCGATCCCCATGGTCATCACCACATCTAGAAAGAAACAATGTAAAGGTGTAAATATGAAAAAAAAAATCCATGAATTATTAATGCATTATAAAACAGATCTTTTATATTTCTAAAGTTTTAATATATATATTTATTTTTATTATTATAATAATAATAATTAATTATTTATTATAATTAAAAAATAATTATAATAATAATATTATTTATTATTATTTTTTTTTTTTTGCGACATCATAAAAATGATAAAATAAGATCTATATTTTACATATTCATGCTATCTTCTACCTAAGGTAGCTAGAAGAGTCTACACCACGATTCACGATCATAAGCTCAACTTTTATATGTAGCTGTTATTTATCTATGCTGATAAGATGTGCCTAATTTTTATGAAATATACAAAATTAAATTTACTTTAGAATATCTGGATTTAAGCCCTGTTAAAGTATTTCAATCAAAATGAAACTTACATGATATTAAAGAGCATTAAATTTCACATCAATATATATATATATATATATATATATATATATATATATATATATATATATATATATATATATATAGTTTAATCAAAATCATTAGAGCCGTTTTTGAGGAAATCGTAAAAAGGTTCAAAGTGCATGGTATAAAGTGGCTCTTCTGGTTAGCTGATTTCGATGAAAAAGTTGCTGTAACATCTCGGGCGTATAGTTGTCTTAAATATGAAATTTTATAGAACTTTCCGTTTTCACCCGGGAGTTACCACACACGGACACACACATCTTTTTGCGGGACTTGGTCATTTGGACTCAGGGGATCCAAAAATGGAATTCGAAAATTTTCACGATTGCAATACTTTCCCTTACTATATATTTCATATATAGTTAAATGAAAGTAAGAATGTGTTCCTGAGCACGATCGTCAAATTAAAAGTGTGCGGTAACGGGTTAAATAAGTTTTAAGCTAAGATTTGGTCTTCGACTGGTGATGACTTCTTTTTCATTGATGTATGATTAGTTCTACTAATTCCTTGTCAGGTTCTTGGAAGGAGCTGTTCCGCACTAAGAAGGACCGCAAGGCCTTCCTCATCGTGCAGGTCTGCTGCATCACCAAGTACATGAACGGGATGAGCGCCCTCGTCACCTACCTCTCGCAGACCTTCGGCGAGAGCAGTTCCCAGTTCCTCGGCCACAACGAGTTAACCATCGTGGTCGGCGTGCTCCTCACCCTCGTCACCTTATCTTCCTCCATCATGTCCGACAAGATCGGGAGGCGGCCCATGCTCTTGTTTTCCTCCTTAGGGTGCGCCTTATTCTTGCTCGTCATTGGTGGCTACTACTTCCTCGAGTTCGAGACTGACGTCGACGTCGAGGGTTACGTCTGGATCCTCTACATCTCCATGGCGGGCTACATCGCAGTGGCCAACGTCGGGCTGGGCCCGCTGATGCAGACCATTCAGGCGGAGTTCTTCTCCTCCAGGACGCGAGGGATCGGCGGAGGGCTGACGCTGATCGTCGGGTCGCTGGGTGCCTTCTGGTGCGTCAAGCAGTACCAGCTTGTACAGGTGAGAGTTTGCAATATTATCTCAATAAAATGTAACTATTTTAGTTTAATTATCGTTGGCGCTCCTGGCTTTATAAAACATTCACTACATGATCTATGAACGTTCTCTTACGCCTTTTTAGTGAGTTGCCACCAGTAGTTGAGTAGAGGCTGTGAATCTAAATTTGATTATATGCTTACAAAACATTTGGTGTGGCGAGCTAGCACGCTGAAGTTAAGATAAAATAGCACGCTATATTCACAACCATTAATGTATTTAGTTCTACATCAATACTTTCGATACAATAATTCGGATCTATAATATTTCCCACAGCTGCGAGTTCCTATATTGCCTCAAAAAAGGGAAGAATTTAAAATAAATAATAAAATAATAATAATTTGTGGTAAACATTAACTTTTTTTGATGATGGAATTTAGTTGACCGTTGAGAAATTAGATGGGGAAGATGGTCGGGAGTGCGTTCATCAGAAAGATACACACATTAAAACGTAGTACTTATTTTAATTGTGTGCAGACGTTTCGGCCTACATTGTGGGCCTTTATCAGCTTGACTCTGAGACAGTGTCTAAAGAAGTCATCTCTAACGTACCCCCAATCATCTTTCTCATTTAACTATTTTTTAATTGATAACAATATTCTGTACACCAATATGAATTTATACAATTTCTTTATATATGCATATTATTTTCGACAAAAAAACTGTTCGCCGTTATCAACTATTTCAACAGTTACTATACAAACGCTCGGACCATCCACTTAACCACCAAAGGCTTATCTACACGACCTTCATAAGGCAAAATATATAGGCTCGACTTATATATTTATCTTTTTTTTCAATATTAACAATATCATATGGTTAATTTTAAATGAATGCAATTTAGAATATCGACATTAAAGCCCCGTCAGACACTTCATTAAATAATGTATTGACGATTGTTCGTATTAATATTATTGGCCTCGATTGTTGCGGACATGCGAAGATATATATAGAGACAAGACATATAGCCTAGACTACAGTACAAAGACATATTGCTTCACGACAGCCCTAGCCCTAATAGGGCGGATTGCTTAGCAGATAGGTCTCAGGGGTTTCAATCTCTCTGCCTTAGAGTATACATGGAAACCATTTATCTATAGAAGATTTTTATTATGAAAACTCTTTATTTAACATAAAATTACTGAAGTAAAAAAATTATCAAGGTGACGTTGTGAATAAATCTATTTAAAAAAATCTTTTATTTTTTTAAACATATTTAAACTATATTAAGAAATATAGTAGGTAAATCTGATAAAAATATAATGAACTGGCATGAAATACATGTAGAGACACTACCCATTGGCAGCACTCTAAAAATATAATATATGCCGCTTTTAATTGCAAACTCCCAACCAACACGAATCCTCTTGTAGGCAATTTGTCATTCCTATATATTCCTAACAACCCCCCGAGGGGATTAAAAAGACGATTAACTACTAAATTATTTTGACATTGAAGTGCTACCACCGGGTAGTTTCTTCACAAGAACAGTGAGCGAATAGTCGACATTTAGAAGTGCATGTATCTGTTAGCTAATAAAAATGCATATCAATAAATCATGAACAAAACAGTCTTGATAATGTGAACAAAGCCCTGAAACGTTGAATAATATGGACAAGTTATGAAGTTAATTATAATAATAAAGATATGATGGAAGAAAATTATGCTTGGTTTAATGTGTAAAAATAAGAAGAACTTCCTCAAGTCAAACTAATCATAAG
Organism: Piezodorus guildinii; assembly: GCA_023052935.1. Classification (NCBI taxonomy): domain Eukaryota; kingdom Metazoa; phylum Arthropoda; class Insecta; order Hemiptera; family Pentatomidae; genus Piezodorus; species Piezodorus guildinii. The sequence continues at coordinate 183,501,412 of CM041293.1, read as the reverse complement.
AACTCCACAAGACATTTTCATGCCCACAAGTACAAATCAGCCCATTCACATATTGTGTTTATTATAAGTACAGTTGTAAATATAGGATCGGGAGAAGACCAGCGGGAAGAATAGAAGGCAGAGAAGGTGCTCCTTAAGGGTAAAAATTAGAAGACAGATAATCTTTAAGAATATTGTTGGCAACGTCAACTTCTTGCTATAACTGGCGACTAGACGTTGTCACAACCCGTGTTGCATATTATGCAAGGAAGGGTGTTCAAATAAATAAATAAATTAAATAAATAAATATAAATTAAAATGTTAAAAAAAAAAAGTAAACTTTTATTTACTTAAAGAAATTGACAACTGTATAAAATAAATACAACAAGTAAATAGGCTTTATATATGATTAGAACACATGGTAGTCCTGAGAAGAAACTAACCATTGGTAGCACTCAAATGTCTAATTTATGTTAGGAGGTCTCTTGGCCATCATCTTTTAAGGCACCACGGTGGGTTGTCGGGAATAGATATGGAGGAGAGGTCACGGATATGCGGGTTTGAGTGGGCAGGGAGTTCGGAATGAAAAGAGGTATATCTGTAACGGGCCAAGTCTTCAACCAATGGGATATTTAGGTCTTTATGGATGATTTTATTGCTAACAAAGTAAGGAGCATTGAGGATTTTACGAAGGATTTTTGACTGCAAGGAGTGGATGCGAGAGGAATTCGATGGTTTAGTAGACCCCTATAGCTCAATGCCATAGGTCCAAATAGGCCTGATAATTGTATAATTATATATAAATGAGTTTTTTGTAGTAAGTAGGAAGTTTTGAGCGTTTGTCGAGTAAGTGTTGTAGTAATCAGTATCTACGAGCAGTTTCTTGTCGTTTCAGTCTAGTATGAGGATTGAATGTTAGGCGTTTGTCGAGGTGGAGTCCTAAGTAACGAATCTGTTCAACAGGAGTAAGTAGGAAATTGTTAAAGGATAGAGTGGGGCAGGAAGTCATAGGCTTACGACGTAGAGTGAAGGTGATTTGATGGGATTTGTAAAGATTGATTTTAATTCTCCAGTTTTGACACCATTCTTCAATAGCTGAAAAATTAAACTTAAAATAATCTAAACTAGAAGCTCACAAGACTGTCTTCTTTTCGGAGGATTATCAGGAATCGAAGAGGAAACAAGTTTTGAAACTAGAGGGTTAGGGTGGGAATGGAGTTTTTCAAAGAAGGATTGATACCTGGTTCGGGGTAATTCAGTAACATATAGAACATTAAGGTCTTTATGAATAAGCTTATTGGTGACAAAGTAAAGAGCGTGGAGGATTTCCCGAAGGATTTTGGATTAAAAGGATTGGATCCGAAAAGAATTCGATGGTTTACTAAAGCCCTATAGCTCTACTCCTTAATTCCATATCGAACTTATGATGGTCATAAAGATGAGCCTTTGTAGTTAAGTGGAAGGTTTGAGCGTTTGTCAAGTAATTGTTGAAGTAATCAGCAGTTAATTAAAAAGTCAGGCAGATTCTTGTAAGATATTTATCGTTATGGAGTCCTAAGAATCGGAAGTGTTCAACAGGGATTAGCGGAGTGTTATCAAACGATACGGGAAGACAAAGGCTTACGACGAAGGGTAAGGATAATTTGGTGGGATTCCTTTGAATTAATTTTTATTCTCAAATTCTGAAAACATACTTTAGGCTTTGTGATATGGGGATGAAGAGTGTGAGAGGCAATGACTGGATCTTTATCTAATGATAACACACAAATGCCAACAGCATAGGTAGAAAGGAAAGTGTTGGGATGGGTTGGAATATCAGCTGTATAGACTGTGTAAAGGATAGGTCCTAGGATGCAGCCTTGATGAACGCCAGCAGACTGAGGAAAAGGGGAGGAAGAGGAACTATCGTGATTTATTATGAAGGATATTTTAGTGCGATAGAACTGGATAAAGAGAAAATGTGAAGGAGGGAGAATCATCGAAGTTGGTAAAGCAATCCCAAGTGCCAAGCTCGGTCAAAGGCCTTTAAAAAATCCGATGCGCGCAACACATGACTTATATTCATCGCCGTTGATAATATCAATTTAAGAATTTTTAAATACGTGTAAAGATAAAAATAAATTGTTAAGGAATTAATTTAATTTAATTTCAATAGAAACATGTGTATTATTAAATAATATGTAGGAACAATTTTATCTACAACAATCAGTTAGTTTAATCGGCTTTCCATCACTCTCCATTACCCTTTGCGATTCCGTGTATTAGATATTTTCCTAAAATCTTTAGCTATCCAACGGTATATTATACAACTATATTACTATTCTTGTGTTCAAAAACACAAAAATTGCATAAAAAAGCGTACGGGCACGTATGTAGGATGAGCCAGGATTGTGACCCACGCAAATTTATGGAGGCAAAACCAGTTGGCACCAGATCTAGAGGAAGGAAGGCCTAGGCTTAGCTACGATGGCTACATTACCAAGTTGGGGCAAGCGAGAGGCAAGACACTGCAGGAGATGAAGACTCTTGCAGGAGACAGAGAGAGATGGAGAAGAAGAAGAAGTGTTCAAAAACACAAAATTGCATAAAAAAATATGTTTGCACTTTTCTCCTTTAGCTGTTTATCAAACTCGCTCAACTTTCATATTTATCTATGCTAATAAGAAGCTGTGCCCTATTTTTTTTTAAATATACACAATTAAATGCACATTAAAGGAAGAACATTTAAAATATCTGCATTTAAGCCCTGTCAGACTATTTCAATGAAGTAATGAAACTTGCATGATATTAAAGTCCATTAAATTTTACATTGATATAGCGAGTTTAAACAAAATAGAAAGAGCCGTTTTTGAGAAAATCGTAAAAAGGTGCTAAATGCATGGGCTAAAGTAGGACTTCCGGTCAGCTGATTTTGATTTTGATGAAAAGGTTTCTGTAACATCTCGGGTGTATAGTTGCCCTAAATATGAAATACAGTATACAGTTTCATAGGACTTTTTGTTTTCGTCCGGGAGCTACCACACACACAGACCTTTTTGCGGGACCTGGTCATTTGGACTCAAGGGACCCTAAAAAGTGTATTTCCGGTGAAAACTGGAATTCAAAAATTTTCACTATCAAATATTTTTTTTTTTTTAGGACACTATTGGTGTTTACCTTAACTATTGGATCTACGCTGTGGTCTGCTTGGTCGGAGCTGTGAGCATCTTCTTCTACCTCCCGGAGACCGCGGGTCGCAGCCTCGGCGAGATACAGAAGGACATGTCCAAGCAGGAGGAGTACATGTAAGGATGTCATCACTCATTATAGTCTCTACCTCTATGGCTAGTGAACGAGCATTAGCCAACGAACTCGGAACAGTTCGTATTTACCATTTCATTAAATTTATATGAATAGTCATAGCCTTGCGGTTCATAATACACATTAAAACACTTAAGGAAACGTTTCAGATTTACATGAAAATTAATTTTTAAAGTTAATTGTTCATTTAAGGTAACAACATTGCGGAAAAAAATCATTGAAGTACAGCTGGGTTTTTAGCTTTTTGATAAGGGATCGGCAATATCTGGCCACTGAAGTTGCGTTCTCTACTGCGTAGGGATGAGCAAATACTCGGAGCGAATTCCCCGCATCGTATTTTGCAGAGAGAGGTGGAAAAGTAGAATATGAATATTTCAAAGAATAATATATTTATTGCAAATTTTATAGCCAAAGTTAAAGAAACTTTAAAATTTCCCTGATAATGATTCTGTGATTTTTTCATTCAGATAAAAGTTTACGGAGATATTTAAGGAAGAAAATGAGTTCTCCATTTTGAGCAAAAATCACGAAATTTCAGTGTGCAAGATAAACATTATTATTATTTATCAATAAAACATTAAGCAATCGATTAAGATAATATTGATCTTTAATACCTTGATTTCATGATGTTTGGAGCATTTTTCCTGGTAGTGTGGAATCTACAAACATTATTACTAAATTTAATTTGAGCGAAAAAAATATACAAAATCTAAATTTTATAGAAAAAAGTTCTAGGCTCTTTAATTTTGTTCATGAACATAATAGTTTTTTAGATATTTGTCAAAAGCCTATAGGAATCATATTTCACTTTTCTTTCCCAATCCTCACGAAACCTGACGCGTGAAATTCCAAGCTTCTTATCAGTTATTGTAGAATATATAATTAACAATTAATAACAATTTTCAGCTTTTTTTTATATTGTAAAGGTTACTTTACTAAAAAAATGATTTTGTAATGTAATATTTTTAAGAGTAAAATTGGATAGGAAGCAGTAGAGATGGGAAAAACTTAAAACAAAAGTATCGAGTATTTTACTCAAATTACCAGCCTGATTAAGTACTATATTTTTTTTACTTTAAGTATTGGAGTAAATTATTTTATAACTTATGCCAAAGTAGATTTTATTACCTATATATATATATATTTATTATATATATATATATATATTATATATATATATATATATATATTTTTACTTACGAATTTCGTTCATTTTAAGTATAATAATAAATTATTTAGGTCATATTATTGATTTTAATCGATCATTATTGATATATTCAATACTGAGGCCAATCATGGCACTTTCTTTGTCGCAGAGCAACATGGGTACTATCGATATTAGGATGAAGCGCTTGACTATCGATTATTTAAAAAACAAATCAGATTTATTTTGAGTATTTACACTAAAAAATATTACATTATAAAATCATTTTTTTAGTAAAGTAACCTTTACAATAAACAAAAGAAAAACAAAGCTGAAACTTGTTATTAATTTGTTAATTATATATTCTAATAACTGGTATGAAGCTTCGAATTTCACGCGTCGGGTTTCGTGTAGAGCTGGGAAATAAAAAGTGAAATTTGATTCCTGTAGGTTTTTGTTAAATATCTAAAAAGCTGTTTATGTATCTGTTTATGAACAACATTAAAGAACCTTGAAAATTTTACTATAGAATTAGATTTTGTATATTTTTTCGCTCAAATTATATTTAAAAAATAATGTTTGTAGATTCTACTACCAGGAAAAATGCTCCAAACATCATGAAATCAGGTATTAAAGATCAATATTTTCTTAATCGATTGCTTAATGTTTTAATGATAAATTAATAATGTTAATGTTGATCTTATATACCCCTATTTCATGATTTTTGCTCAAAATGGAGAACACATCCATTTTTTTCCTTAAATATCTTCGTAAACATTTATCTGAGTGAAAAAAAATCATAGAAACGTTATTAGACAAATTTTAAGTTCTTTAACTTTGTCTCTTATAAAATTTGTCATAAATGGAATATATTTTTTAATATTCACGTAAGACCTATAAAAATTCATTTCTTTCTACTTTTTCACCTATTCCTGAAAAATACGATGCGGGAAATTTCTGAGGTTTTTATCAGATATTATGAGTTTGACAATACAAAATTTATATTAAGCTTCAGACATTTTTTGGGTTAATGTACACAAATGTTTTGAAAATTTAATATTTTGTTGTGTACAAAGAGAATGGTCAGTAATGAAGGTAATGGCAACCAGCTGTTAGGCCTGGTCGTATCCCTTTGCAACCTTAAACCAGAAAATGAATATTAAAAAAAAACAGCTGTACTTAAATGAATTGTTAATGCTAAAATATAGACTTATAATATTTTCCTAAGTTTTGGCATGATATACTAAATGAATGTGTGGAAAAGAATTTCAAAGTAACAAATAAACACTTTTAAATTTTATAAAAACGAAGCAATGTTACGAATAATTTTTAAAGTATATCCATCATATAACATCTTTTATACGATTAAATGAGTGGAACCAAAGAATCCAAATGTTAGGTCTGTTACCATACAATATAATAAAAAAAAAATATCCAAAAATTCTACAAATAGCTATATTTAATATTAGGTAAAAAAAAAAAAAAAAAAAAAAAAAAAAATAGATCATACATATAATACTTAATTGTTATTTTAAGGAAAACGTTTTTACTACTATTTAATTTTTTTTTTAAAATTTATTATTATTTATTTATTATAGTATATAGTGTAAATATTTTACGATAGAATTTTTGTGATATCAAACTGTAGTGATATAAAAGCTAACAAGCTAATAAGCTTATTTAATATTAAAGAAATATAGTTTATGAATTGTGAATCAATTATTAATTCTAACTAGCAATAAATAGGTTGTATTTTTTTACTTTTATTACAAGAGAGCAACATATTTTTATAGTATATAATGTTTATACAATACATTAATTTTTTTTCTGTGTTATACTCAGAAATTAAGTAATACTATCAGTTTAAAACATGCAAAACTAATCAAAATTGAAATCAATTAATAGTCAATGCAGATTTAAATCAAAATATAATAAGTATCTTGAATATTAAATAGCTAAATAAAGATGAGATGTTTCGCGTTAGCAGTAACAAAATAAGATAAAGATATTTAGACTATTTATTATTCAATGCTCCAACTCCTGTTTTTGGTCTTCAACAGAGCTAAAAAATATACCAGTATTGGTGTAGGCCTTTGATGAATGTCCATGAATAATTGACAAAAAAAAAACAACAAAAAGTGAATTAAAATTAGAACAAGAGAATAAAAATAAAGTAATAATAACTAATAAATAAATGAATTAATACATCAACATGAGTAAATAGAGAAAGAAAAAGAAAATAATAATTTACTTTTCATTTTTCTAATAACTCAATTAATTCTATTTCCTAAATTGTTTTTTTTGACCATCCCTCAACCATATCATTCTTTGTATAAATAGTATTGTATTAAAATTTATAAAATTAAAAACTATAAACAAGTTTACAGTCAATATTCTCTAAAGGGTCATAAAAACTATTAAATGATGTTGAATAAAAATTAAGCTATATAACAAGAAGAAAAAATAAATTTCTATGATGGAATAATTGTTTCTTAATTCTTTCTAAAAGTATATTATACACCAATAGTTGTTTTGGTTTCTAAATTTTGGTGGTTTTTCTATCTTCAGGACTTATTAAAATATATTTTTAAAAAAATAATATTATTATTTATAAAAAATAACATTTTAAAAATTTAATACTAGAACAATCAACAATGTTACATAAAAGTCTATTTACCTGAAAAGAAATGTATCAGCTAATTTCCAATAAATAAATATATATATATATATATATATATATATATATATAATATATTTATAAGACATAATTAAATAGTTTCAACCCCCATTGTGGGTTCTCATCAGGTCTAAAAAGTACAAAAAGGAATACAATGTGTGTTTAGTAACATCCTAGTAATACATACTAATATACACATGAAAAAACAATCAAAGATATAGAAAAAAGGATTATATATTATATATATATATATAAGACATAATTAAATAGTTTCAACCCCCATTGTGGGTCATCATCAGGGTCTAAAAAGATACAAAAGGAATACAATGTGTGTTTAGTAAACTTCCTAGTTATACATACTAATATACACATGAAAAAACAAATTAAAGATATAGAAAAAACATTAAAATATATATATAAGTTTGTGTTGTTCTTTGGTTTCAGTCAATGAATAAACAATTTTATCTATGCGACGTTTCGAGAATTTATTGTTCTCATAATCAGGCCTTAACAGTGGAAAAAAACAAAAAAACAGAACATTAATATTATTATACAATAATTAATATTGATGTTATTGTTAGAGATATAAAAAAGAGTACATTGAACAATGAATATTTATACAGTAGGTACATAGATATTTTAAATTAGGATTTACATTTAAAGATATTATTATAAAATTACTTTACATTTTTGGACAAAATAGTGTCTTAATTAGGGGCCATGTTTAGCCTACAAGCTTTGAAAGAACACTGAAAAAATAAATAGGAATCGTTCAAAGTATGGAAGATTTTCCAGGAATTTTATGATGACATCAGGTGTCTGGGGTATTCTCCCTCCTATTTGTTGAGTTGTTTTCGTTTTTTTTTTGTTGTTTTTTTTTCCGTATTATTATTAAGACGTTTTATTTTATTTTTTTAAATTTTAATATATATATATATATTATATATATATATAATATTATATATTATTATTAAAAATTATAATAATTATATTTAAATTAATTTATGTTTAAAATAAAATCATTTTTTCCTTTTGTATGTTTTTAGAACCTGATAATGACCCACAATGGGGGTCAAAACATTGGCAAACAATATTAGTTAATGGGGAGAATTAGTTCAGGGTACAGTAAAAGAACACACAATTAAGTATAAACTTTAATTTACTGGTGCCACATTTCAGCTTATGTTTTTTATTTTTTATAGCCTTGAAGAAGGCCTATAATTTAGGCCAAAACGTCAGCACCATTAAATGAAGTTTTACTTAATTTTGTGTTTTTTTTGATGCCCAACTAACTTCTCCCATATATAAACACGGGAAATCATTCTCACTCATGCTTAATAAATAGTTAAAATTATTTAATTGTTCTTTTTTTTAATCGCAACCCAGATTAATTCTTTTTACAATTTTTAATGGTTCTAATTATGTCCACAATAATAAAAAAAGTTATTAAAAAAATTTTCCCAACACATAAAATTAAAAATCTAACTACTTTCCCAAACAAGCAAAATATATTTGGCCCCGAATGGATTAGGTTTATCCTATAACTGTACCATTGTGCACACTAATATGTTTCTAAAATAGATCGGAAGTGAAAGATTTATATTTTTTAAAAACATCTACAAATAAAATAAGGGGTTTTTTAAAATTGATTTAAATGTATAGTATTATAGTCCCAGGAAAATTATGGTGGGAAGAAAACCCGAAACAAACTCCAAATTAGTATTGGTGAAATAATAAAACATTTGGGAAGAATTACAACCAGCTATTTATGATAAATTTATTTTTTTATGAATAAATTAATAACTTAAAAAATTTCTCTATATTTTTTTTTTAAATTTAAAAAAAAAAGTTTTAAAAAAATTCTGGCTCAAAGATTTTTACTTCAGCTTTTAAAACAGGTAGGTAAGCTCAAACTTTGTGCCTTCGGGCCCAGAGGATATTAAAAGTAAAAAAGTATTTTTTTTTTATCAACAAAAAATTTTAAAATTAAATTTTAAGCAAAAAAAAAAAAAACTGCCCTTTACAAAAGTAGTAAAAAAACCCTCCCAAAATCTTAATGTCATAGTTCCAAAGTCTCACTTTAAAAATTCTCCAAAACTACTCTTGAAGTTTTTTAATTTAGAAAGGTTATGAGTTTTTTAAAATTAAATAGAGACATTCCCTTCTCCAATAGTCTGGAATTTAATAACTTCACAGATATAGTATTTTTGAAATTTGATGTATAGAAATAAATTCTAAGAATATCTTAAATATCTTTAATGGGAAACTTTGTATATACTATAAATTTGACTTAATACATTAAAGGAAGACCTAATATATTTTTTCATTAAACAAAAAAAAAAAAAAAAATATATATATATATTTTATATATATATATATATTATATATATATATATATATTTTCTTATGAATTCCTGTTTTAAAATGATTAAATACAGAACTTTGGAAACATTACTGCACAAACTTTTTTAGAGATATTATTTATTTATCATTTTTTTTCTACTAATTTTTTGATGTATTAATAACTTTTTTTTACCCTAACTTTTTGTTCGACTTATTTAAAGGGTTTTAAAAATTTTTTTCTAGGAGGCTTTTGTTTTTTTGTCTTTTTATCCAAGTTGCTTAAAAATACTTTAAAAGAAAATAAAAATTTATTCCTAACTTTAAAATCAAACTGCTTAAATATTTTTTAAAAAGTTGATTCTATGGAAATTTGTTTCCTAGGCTGTAAAAGTAAAATAAAAAACACTATTTTATGCTTTTAGTAAATTTTTAATTTTCAGTTTTTGAAGTGAAAACTTCTTTTAGGTACGTTATGCGATTTTTTATTTTTTTATTTAGTTCTTAAGAATTTATTTGTGAATTAATTATTTTTTAAACTTTCACACCAAGATGAACTTATAAGAAGTGTAAATGTATCATTTTTAAAAACTTTCATCGGGGATCTGAACCTTAAATTCTAGAAATTTATTAATTCCTCATTTTCATTATTTTTTCTAAGAGATTTTAGACTCTTCATTGTAATTAATACCTTGATCAATAAATTAAAGTCATTAGGGTTTGTTTATATGGTTTTTTATTTATAATTTATAATGTATGACAATAGTTATACTTAATCAATAGGAAGAAAAGAATACCAAAAATAAAAATTATTCATTAAAAATGCAAAATCCAAAACTTCATTAGTTGTTACTAATGAAAAAAATAAACCAAAAAATATGAAATTTTTTTGATCATATAAATATTGACATTGAAAAAATGAAAGCAATATTAGGAATTTTTAAAAGTAATCCATAAATTTAAATATAATAAAATCAATGAAGAGAGTGACCCAAAAATCCAAAAGTTAAGTCTGTTTAAACCCCCTAATAAATAAACATTAAATTTCCTTTAAAACTTAAAGAATAAACATATTAACTTTATGTAAAAAATTTCTGAAATATAAAAAAAACCTTAATAAACCTTCAAAAAGAAAAAAACGTTAATGATCATGAAATTTTAATAGATTGCAAGCCTTCAATAAAAGACTTTTTATAAACAAGAAGGTTTAATTTTCAAGAATTTAGTATTTTAATCCAAATATGAATACAATTTTTCATTTTTTTTTAATACGAATTCCTTTCGAATATTTAGTACAATTATTAGGTATACAGATTTCTGATTATAATTTAGATTTTTTGTTCTTTTAACTGATATTTTTTAAAAAGATTGAATGATTTTTGTACTGAAAAAATTTCTTGCTTTTCTTCCATTATTTTGTGCTTGAAGGGAAAAAATATCTTGGCATAGGTTATTGTTGTTTTTTGCCAGCTGAGGCAGGGCACATGGGAAGAGAAATGGGGCCCTTACTCCTGCTTTTATGAAGGGCGGGGTTTTTATACCCCATTTCTAGGGGGAATTTTTAAAGGGAAGGAAAATTAGAAGATACCAAGGGACCATACTATGTCTCAATTATGGAATATTCAAAACAAAAATTATGGTCCTTAAAATTTAAATGGGTAATTTTTTTGTCTTAGATTACCATTTTTTTGTTTCATTTCAATTTAAATAGAAATATTTCTTTAATAACTTCTCATCATAGCTCACTAATTTTTATGTGTTCTGTTAAATTTTCAATTGGTCAGATTTGTTTAGGATTTAGAAATTCTATCATCCATGTTCGACCTAAAACCACCAATGGTTATAGGCTAGCCAAATTTACATATTGATTATTAATCTAATTTTAAAATAGAAAAGAATAAAAAAAAAAGCTTTTAATTCAGGAACAGGGTTCCTTAAGAATAACAAATAGGTAAAATAAAGAAAACTAAGTGTCTGGCCACAAAAAACGAAGGATCATAATTAATTCTTATATACTATGGTGTAAAGTGAAAAAAAGAGAAATAAAACCAGGTATAAAATAAAGCAAAATAAAAACAACCTCTAGTAGATGAAAGTTTTGAACAAAACAAAAAATTAATGAAATGTTTAAACTAACATAAATTGAACTGTTATATATTATATATATATATATATTATATTATATATATATATATTTAATATATTATTATTATTATTATTAATATTCAATTTATAGGTGAAGAAAACATTTCCTTCAATTAACTTTATTCTCCATGATTTTATTAAAATCCCAACATTCTGTAATTTTAACTCATCATTGGGAAAATTTTTTTTTCAAACCTAATAACCTCTTTATAGTTAGATATTAAAAAATAGAGCTTTAAATGTAATTAAAACTTTGTGACCAATCAGTTCAGTTTATAATAAAATATTTACAGTATATTTATTAATAACTGACAATTTGTCTGTACGAATTTCCAGTTTTTTTGTTGTTTTTTTTAAGTTTTCTGTTTTTTTACTTTTATTTCTGTAAAAAATGCCTGAAGATATGGGGAACCAATGAAGTTTTAGCATTTTATAGTAGCTTATGTTACTAATTTAAAGTTATTTGAAGGGAGAAAAACTTTATTATGTATATATTGAATACATATTTATTACTGATTTGCCAGACTCAGCAATAAATTTGTAAATTAAATTAATCCATAAAGATTTGTACTTTAAGACTGGAGAGGACATTCAATAACCACAATCCATATAAAATAATCTATTACCAAATATAAAAATATTTTTATTTGATGCTATTGACGAAGGAATAGAAAAAAAACAAAAAAAAAACAATTAGGATTATGAGAATTAACTATACAATATTACTAAGGATTTGTAAATAATTTTCTATATGTAATTTAAGAATTATAAAATAAATTAGTGTATAGGTTCTATAATAGTTGATCGAAATTGTAATATTTGTTATAACTTTTTATCTTTATTGTGTCATATTTATCTTATTTCAGAAGTCATTTGCTTGCCAATAATACTCTGTGATCTATTTATAAATAATTTATTAATCATTTTTATTTTATTGTTTATAAAAGCTCAATTTAATAAAACTATTTGAAAAAAGAATTTTTATTTGAAATAATTACCCTCACCCTTGCATTGCGCTTATGATTATTATTATTAGCATAAATAACGCAAAAAATATTTATTTATTTTTTTTTTATTTA
>CM041293.1:183356248-183486248 GCA_023052935.1 Piezodorus guildinii | reverse complement strand
ATATTAAGGTCATGGTGTAGGGTACAGTTGGTAATGTAATTAAGGAGCATCAACTATTGTTCGGAGGACTTTGGATTGGAAGGATTGGATGGGTTTGATGTTAGAATGTTTAGCTGTCCCCCACAGTTCAAGTCCGTAGTCCATATAGGTTTCAGTATTGTCTTTTATATTATTAATTTGTTGTAAACTGTAAGATGAGATTTTCTGTTTAGTAGTCTGTATAACTGGCCGAATCTGCAGTTGAGTTCTTTTCTTTTTTTAAATCTTGTATGTGGGTTCCACGTTAGTCTTAGTCAAGTAAAAAGCCGAGGTACTGGACTGTGTCTAAGAAAGGAAGCGGTATGGAATTGAAATTAACCGTTGGACAGGATTTGTGTCGAAGGGGGAATGTGAGGTGTGTGCGGTCAATTAATGAATTTTAAAAATGATGTAAGCCATTGTTGAAACAACTCACAATTTTATAATATTTGTGAATTTTGATTTGTGAATTTTATAATATTGAATGTTTCCTGTTATCTTACATTAGGAAATATAAAATAAATATACTATTTATTCACTTATTATTCTACTTATAAGTTATAGAACATGTACACAAATAATTAAAATACACATTTTTAATTGATAACTAGGATAGTGACCAACCAGACCAGACTAATAATGGATTCTTAATGAAGAGAACGTGACTGATAAGTATGATGTTCCCAAAACTAACTGGGATTACAAAAAGAAGATGGACTAAGGAACAGCTCTGGGAAGCAGGATCAGAAAGAAAAGACTGAAAAGATGCCAGAAAAGTTATACTGCAAGCAACAATTAATTAATTCTTAATCCTAGCGAAAAACCTTAAAATATAAGTTTAATGGATTTTTTTTTTATTAGGTTAAACGGTATTGAAAGTTAAATAAAATAGTATTAACTATGTATAATATTTACTAATAAAGATTATTACCTCACACATTATCTATCTAAATTACCTCTAACACATAATTTTCATTTTTGGCTTATGTCATATCGAACGCACACAAACAACCTTATTTACATATATATATATATATATATATATATATATATTTTATATATATTATATATATATATATATAGCATTTTTAGCTCAATGATGGATATTATTACAAAAAAAAATTTATTTATATGTTATTAAATCAAGTCATTCCCTTCATTAAGAGCCCCTCTGCATTGAAATTTAGAGTTCCTTTTATTATTTTTAAAACATACTTTTTAAAGCAATGATAGGAAATATTTTAGTATGTTTTAAAACAAAATTAAAAAGTGTTTTGAAATGTATTTATTGGAATTCCTTTGGGTAATTATTAATTTTTTTGTTACCTCCTATAATAAAATTCGAGATGATGGATTTGGATACTAACAAAAAGGATTAGAATATAAATATGGCAAAATATTGTTTTGTAAAAAATGTCTTTTATTACCCTTTGAATATCAGTGATAAATTCCAACTACCAAAAAAAAAAGACTGTACCTTACATCCCATAATGAGTCTTGTATTCAGTGCTAGTAGATATTCGTACTGTTTCACGGCCAAAGTCTGTAAAAGGAGGTGATTAGACCTAAATCCCCATATTCCCCACCTAAATAGAGGCTGGGTGTGGCCCCGGAAGGGTCTCCATACCCCAGTGTCACTCCACGGCCGAAATAATAGACTAGATAATTCCGCGTCGGCCAGGATTCGAACTTGGAACCCGGAGAACAGTAACATAATGGTCTATCAACTAGACCACTCCCAAATACATACTATTTTAAATAAATTATATCGATTCATTAGATTTCTTTCGCATTATATATATAAATATATATATATATATATATATATATATATATATATATATATATATATATATTTTTTTTTTTTTTTTTTTTTTTAATTTTTTTTTTTTTACTATTTTATAGAATTATTTCTACGGTCATTCCATACGAAGAGATTATCCAAGAACCAGTAGTAGACTATTTTGTATGTAATGAATGACGTAATAACTATTAAAGCAGATGTTTTAGAATGATCTAGGACGACATTAAATGTTCAGTCAGTCGTGCACGGAAGCCTTATACGGTGGCTATGGAACAATAAATGAGCGTAAGTAGACGGACCTGCTGACGAAAACGGATGCGACATTTTATATGGAATGTTCATGCGTGATAAGACACTTGAGAATGGCCCTAGAGGTCAAAACGTAAATATTGAAATAATTATTATTTCTTTTTGTATTGGCAACGAATGTATCTTGCAAAACATTAAATTTTTATTTAGAACCTTTCAAAAATTATTTACTTATAAAAAAAAAATAGATGACGACTTTCGATTTAATGAAACGATTAGAACAATGATGTGTCAAATATCAAACTTTATTCTTTGGAAATCAACTTATCAATTAGAGATATATACTATTGGTATCGTTAGTCATCTTCCCTCAAAACAGATCATTATCTCTCATTGCTCCTGGTTTAACTCTTCACTTGTTTCTTTTTAAAATAAATGAGTATTGAAGTTAAAACGTTTTTAATTATCCGCCAAAGGCACTAACATATATATATATATATATATATATATATATATATATATAACTACAACAACAAGTTCACTACACCCTGGATGACACAAGTCAGAATTGATCTGGAAAGAGCTCAGATTGATTCAGGGGACGTAATGGACAAAGGCGTCTCTAGACACAAAGTGTACAAGTGGGAAGTGATGTCAGAGAAAACAGGACCTAAAGCCCAAAGGCCAAAGTGAACTGAAGAAAGGAAGAGAGCCTTCAGTGAACGAGTACTTTAAAAACAAGTAGTCATAATTGTTTTATGTGTTCTGAAGGCTTTTAACCTGTGTAATAATAATAATTATATATATATATATATATATATATATATATATATATATATATATATATAAAGTTAAGGACTGATAAGGTAGACTATCAGCCTTAATTCCAAAACCACCTCTTGTAAACAATAGAAATGTATATATAGAGGATTAGAAGACCAAATAAAGTTAGTTTTTGAATAGCTATCAAGCGTGTTGCTTATGCCCCTTTCTTTATTTTTTTTAGTTTATATTTCGGACAAAGCATAAGTTTATATTTATATATATATATATATATATATATATATATATATATATATATGTTCACGCCATATGTGATGGCCTGATGAGGTTTCATGAAAAAAAAAGAAGGAAAACTGAATAATTTTTACGATATTTATCAATAGATCATTTTGTGTTAATCTTTATTTTTTTTTATCTGTTTAAAAAATAGTTATTTTAAATATAATTAAAAGTTTTGAATAGAAGAGAAAGAAAAAGAATACGTATTAAATGTATTGTGATTCGTCGTTGCTTCCATTATTTTTTATTTAATTTAAATCTATACAGTCCACTGATTTATTTCAAAAGAACCACCCTCAATTTTGAGTTGTCACTTGGAAGAACTATTCTTTCATGGATAGCCCAGCGTATACAAAATATATATATATATTATATATATATATTATATATATATATATATATATATTATATATATATATATATATATA
Source organism: Piezodorus guildinii (assembly GCA_023052935.1). Classification (NCBI taxonomy): domain Eukaryota; kingdom Metazoa; phylum Arthropoda; class Insecta; order Hemiptera; family Pentatomidae; genus Piezodorus; species Piezodorus guildinii. The sequence goes on along the minus strand of CM041293.1, from coordinate 183,482,687 downwards.
TATCGGATTTGTGTGATTTTTTTATTGTTTTTTTTATGAACGCACTGCAACTAACCGTAAAAACTCATCTGCATATCATAATTAAATCATGTTGGAAAAGACGATGTCACAAAGTGTATTTGCCTGTTCGTTTTTGTTTTTCTATTTGACCTTCTTTGAGTTACATCGTATCAATCAGCTGAAGATTGCACTTCCTTTAGTGCCCAGTATTTCTTCATTCTTTCTGATGTTTTTCTTTTTTCTCCTTCCAAAATTATATTTGGCTTTTAGCGTAGATTTGCCCTTGAACATTCAATTTTCTGTTTTAAGGATTACTCTTGTTTGGTCAATATTTTTTTTTTAATTCGGTATATTTATATTCTACGAGATATATTTTGTTTCTCTATAGTAATCAGGTTTAAAATTTGGTAAAAATGCCTTCAAAACATGGAAATATACTAAACCTAAAATGTACTGTTGGTAGTATCCTTGCAAGTTGAAGGCGTTATAAGAAGTTTGTATAGAGCACCATTATTATAAGACCTCCGTCCGTAAAAGACAACGATGTCTTCAAATATACAGCAGAAGGAAACCCCTACCAAACAGTTAAAGGACTCTTAGCACAACTAAATTCAAGTGCATCTACCGTTTCAAGACATTTAAAGTGCATTGGGAAAGTAAAAAAGCTCGATACATGGGTACCTCATGATCTCACTGAGCGGCAGCAAGACCCCATGTTTCAAAACATACCGTGCAAAAATTGAAAGAACTGGGCTACGAAGTTCAGGAATTTAGACAACTTCGTCAAACGAAAACTTTTTGAAAATGATGATCAAGTGAAAAGTGCGTTTTCAGATTTTGTTTCACTTCAAAGCTCAGAGTTTTTCAGTTCGGGGATAAAAATGTTGTGTCAAGTTGGAAAAAATGTGAAGAAAAAGAAGGTAAATACTTCGAATGAAATTATCTTGTTTTCATATCGCATTTTAATAAAAATCCTTCACCGTGGACATTTCATGTGACACAACCCAATAAAAATACACAAAATGAAATTTTGCCTTCATGTGTGCCCGTAACGCATTTATTTTTGAAAAAAAAAGATAGAAAACATGTGAATAGTTTTAGGATTCTAATCTTATTTTTTCCTATTATCCTATTCCTGTCCTGATACCGCGATAAACTAAAAACTTGAAATTCCATTTAAATATACACTTATAACTTAATTTTTCGTTTTTTTTAGTATAAATCGATATAAAATTAATTAAAAAACAAAATGAATCATTGATATCAGTTTAAAAATAGCGTTCTGAACTTTGTATTGCTGATTGGCTATTTTTCTTAGTTAATTAATCAAACTTTTAAACAAGTTCTTGTACTTTATTAAAAAATTTGTGCGGGGACACACAACTTCCACTTACCTCCATTTTTAAAATGTTTAATGTTTAAAGAATTTTCATATACTGTTAGAGATAAAAAAACCCCCAAAAAAACGCTACAAATACGATAGCTTATCATTTCCAAATATCAATATTAGGGTAAAAACGGTTTATATAGCTATTGATCTCCCTTTCACCTGTGTTATTTAATATAGCTTTAGAATATGTCATAGAAAAGGTGATGTGTACCGAGAAAGGCTTAAATATGGGTGACAAGATTCCGGTTTTGGGGTATGCCGATGATCTGGTACTGCTAGGTGAAGACACGGAAACCATACAACTAAATACAAGTGTGTTAACAAAAACCGGTAAAGAAATAGGACGCGAATTAAATACCGATAAGACGAAATATATGATTAGTAGCAGAAACGGTGTCGATCTTGGAGATATTGATGTATCAGGTCATACTTTTGAACACGTAGAGAAATTCAAGTATTTAGGTTCAATGATAACAAGAAAAAATGAAATCCAGGAAGAAATAAAGTCCCGGTTAAAGGTGGGAAATGCGTGTTATTATTCAGTTGCTAAATTACCTAGCTTGCGGCTTCTGTCTAAAAACTTAAAGGTTAGAATTTTTAAAACTATTATTCTTCCAACGGTTCTTTACGGATGTGAAACGTGGCCGCTTACTTTGAAGGATGAACAACGGTTTTCGAAAATAAGGTATTGCGTAAAATATTTGGTCCGAAGAGAGATGAGGCCACTGGGGAGTTTAGAAGGTTGCACAACGCGGAATTGCGGAGCTTGCATCCTGTGAATATAATTGAGCTGATTGCATCGCGGAGACTCAAATGGGCGAGTAAAGTTGTTGGGCTCGATGAGGAGCGGATTCCGAGAAAGTTGGTATTCGCTGATCCGACTGGTAGGCGTCCGAAAGGTAGGCCGAAGCGGAGATGGGAGGATTGCGTTAAGGCTGATTTCGGGAGCTTGGGCTTGAATGGTGAACATTGGACGAGTATGTGTAGGCGGAATTTGGTGGTATCGGCATCGAACCTTCGGGTTCGCTAAGCCTATTATTATTATTATTATTATTATAGCTGTTGATAGGCAATTAAGTAATATGTAAAGCAATAATTCAAAGGATTATATCAAATAACTACAGCTGATTTCAAAACGCAATATCTCAGGTATTCGTGAATCACTTTCAATGATTCTTTATTCATTTTGTCAAAAATTTAATTCTCTATCGAATAGCACTAAAAGCAAACAACATAATTTTCTCAGAAAATCACATCTCTTATAACTCGTGAATTGAAAATTGAGTTATGAGCGTATTTATTGAGTTAGGACGGCGGACAAATGGATTTTTTTTTTATTCGTTATTCGGGTTCCACACATCTTGAAACGTAAGCTCTCAAATTTTGAGCAGGAGGTAATTTTTTTTTGGTCAATTACAAAGGCTGATTATTGAAAATAATAAACCAATAAGTGAAACTATTTATGTAGTTAGTTCTATCGGCTTTTGCAAGCTTGTGTATTAGACAATATTTTTTATATAATCTTTAGCTTTCTAACAATATATTATACATGCATATTACTGTTCTTACGTTTAAAATAAAAAAAGTGCGTTAAAAAAATATTTTTTTCAGCTTTCTCCTTTATTTGGATATCGAATTCGTTCAACTGAAATATTTACCTGTTTTTTTAAGCAATGGTATAACATGATGATATGGTTATTTTTATAGAATCTACAAAATCAAAGGTAGTCTAGAGGAAAAAATTGAAAACATCGGCATTGGGCCCCATCAGACTATTTCGATCAAAAAGAAACCTACATGATATTAAAGCTCAATAAATGTTACATCAACATAGCGAGTTTAATTAAAATCGTTGGAGCCGAGAAAATCGTAAAAAAAGTGCAAAATGCTTGGTATAAAGTGGCTTCTTCTGATGAAAAGTGTCTGTAACATCTCAGGCTTATTGGTTTTAAATATAAAGTTTCAGTTTCATGTGACTTTTGGTTGAACCGTTGGAGTCACCACAAACAAACCTTGTTCCACACACTCACAGGACTTGGGTTAATTGGACTCGGTGGAATCTAAAACGTGTATTTCCGATGAAGACTAAAATTCGAAAATGTTCACGGTCGCAATACGTTCCCATACTATAATTTCATATATAGGTAAGTGAAAAGAAAATTAAAATAGGACATAAAATTTTCATTAGTATAATATACTATCTAAGTGGTATTTTGGGAAAAAGCCCCTCAAGTCTATCGGACACTGCCCTCGCTAGATACATCGATAACACTTATTTTTTTCAAATTATTTCACTTTCCCATGTCTTTTAAACAATATAATATAGATATTGTACTTTTTGGAAAGAATTAAAAGGGATATAGTACTTTTTGGAAGAATATAACGCGAGATTAGTTGGTAACAGTCACTATAACCTTCCTCATATAACATTACCGATAAATAAAGTCTTTAAATTGTTAATGATGGAGTTTTGTTGACCGTTGAGAATTTAGATGAGGAAGATGGTTGGGGGTGCGGTCATAAATTAAAAACACACATTTACAATAAGTGTTATTTTTAATTATGTGCCGACGTTTCGGCCTACAATGTGGGCCTTCATCAGGGTTGACTCGACCTGAAGACGCTGCCTAAAGGAGTCTGACTCCTTGAGGTAGTTGATTGTAAGCTGTAAGATAACGAGTTCGTGTCCACCTGATATCAATAATTTTTTTTTTTTGTTTGTATATTAAATTTTCATTATTTTTTAAATTTCGGTAAAAACATTATTAATTTAAAGGGTTTCGCTATTTACCTTATTTTTTTTTATAATTAACAAATAGTGTGGCGCTCAAATAAATCAATTGTGGAACCCGCCCGTCTCCACTGAGAATCTGGGGCATAGATACGGTTAAGAAATTCGGTTATTTTTTTATTTAAATTAATTCCTTTTGCAAATTTTAACCGTAACAACGTTTTTAAAGGATTTCTATGTTTTTTATATAAAATCTGACGACGGATTTAGATAATACTAAACCAATATGTCAAAATATCGATTTCGAAAAAAATGTCCTTTAGTACCTTTTGGAAATCGACGCCTCAATTAGAAAACAATCAATGTTTTTTCTTGCAAATTAGTTGCCTGCATTTGATATTCCCTACCCCACTACAGCGCCGAGACTGCTATACTGACCCACTTTGCGAGCTTTTTTTTTTTTTTTTTGTTGGAAGGACGAGGATTAAAACCTGGGAGTGCTAATTTGGACAGTCCGAGAGGGAGCGGATTTACATTTAGACAGCTAATACAAGATTCATCCTCGGGTTCGCAACGAATTAAATTTTTATGAGCTGGGATCTCCTCTTTTCTAAAAGCTCCTTTTCCCCCCACCACTCGCTGTCCTGGGCGAGTCCACTTTGCGGAAGAATCCATTTGTTGTTTAGACTGAGTGCTTCTCTTCCTCTTTAATAAGCTTGATAATGATAAAATATTCAGAGGCCATTTTCCATTCTAAGTAGAAGATATTACTTTGACAATGGCTAAAGAGAAGGAATATAAATTCTAGCTTTGATGTTTCCTCCGTTTTTATTAATTTTATTAAAGGAGTACCAATAGTGGAACAACTTCCATTTTTCGAATATACATTACACTAACGGATCGGCCCCTGCTTTGCAAGGGTCCAATTTGAATGAGGTGTCATTAATGTTTAAAGACTCTCTGTCTGACCGATTTAGAGTTATAGTTCAGTAAAATATATATATTTATGGGAATAAATTCGGACAAAGCTAGAAATATTTTTAATACCTCTTAGCGGTCCTAAATAAAATTAATCTGAGTTTGCACCATCACAGGTGGCGAGGTTAACTATTTGGAGCTGAAAACACTCGAATGTTTAGCACTTATTTCCGTTTTTCACCTACAACTCGTAAACGGTGTTCCCTACAGAAAATATTTTTACTTTCACTTACTATATATAGTAAGGGAAAGTATTGCGATCGTGGAAATTTTCGAATTCCAGTTTTCAACGCAAATACACATTTTAGGGTACTAATAGGGTACTATACACATTTTGCTAACTCCCGGGCGGAAACGGTAAGTCCTATGAAACTGAAATATCATGTTTAGGATCAATATACGCCCGAGACGTTACGAAACCTTTTTCATCAAAATGAGCTTACCAGAAGAGCCACTTTATATCATGCATTTTGCACTTTTCTCGATTTACTTAAAAACGGTTCCGACGATTTTGATTAAACTCGCTATATCGATGTAGAATTTAATGGGCTTTAATATCATGTAGGTTTCATTCTGATTAAAATGGTCTGACAGGGCTTAAATGCCAATATTTTAAATTTTAATTTATTGATAAAACTCAGGACTCCCACCGTAGCATAGTCTAATTAGGTTTATCATAAATATATAACCTTATATAAATATAAACAGCCTTCTCTAAAATATTTTTATTTTCACTTACTATATATAGTAAGGGAAAGTATTGCGATTGTGAAAATTTCGAATTTCAGTTTTCAACGGAACTAAACGTTTTAGGGACTCCTGAGTCCAAATAACCAAGTCCCGCAAAAAAGTCTGTGTGTGCGTGTTTGTGTATGTGTGTGTGTGTGAGTGTGTTTGTATGTGTGTGTCCGTGTGTGGTAACTCTCGGGCGGAAACGAAAAGCACTATGAAGCTGAAATTTCATATTTAAGACAACTATACGCCCGAAATGTTACAACAACTTTTTCATCAAAATCGGCTAACTAGAAAATCCACTTTATACCATGCATATTTTACCTTTTTATGATTTCTCAAAAACGGTTCCGACGATTTTGATTAAACTATGTCGATGTAAAATTTAATGGGCTTTAATATTATGTTGGTTTTATTCTGATTAAAATGGTCTGACAGGGCTTAAATGCCGATAATTTAAATTTTCTTCCCCTAAAGTACCTTTAATTTTGTTGATTCTCTAAAAATAACTATAAATATAAAACCACTGATAAAACTAGGTAAATATGCAAGTTGAGCGAATTTGAAAAGCAACTGAAGGAGAAAACTGAAAACATATTTTTTTAATGCAATTTTTTGTTTTTGAACATAAAAACAGTAATATACATGTATGATATACCGTTGGAAAGCTAAAGATTTTAGAAAAAATATTATCGCGTACATAAGCTTTTAAAAGTTAATAGAGAGTGATAAAAATACGATAATACTAAGCGATTATTTTAGATAATAATACAATCAATTTTTTTAATAAAACACATGTTTATATAGAAATTCCATTTAATCAATTCTGTAATGCTTCCACAGATTTTTTATCTCTTACTGTATTTGAAAATTCTTAAATACGGCTAGACATTGTGGTTTATTTTGCAAATCACGTTATTCGCAGTAAAACTATGGCAGCAGCCACTGCAGAATGTTTTTAATTGGCCGTATCCAGCATATATTTCTCATAAGCCTTTGGACGCGTGTAGTGGAAAATCGATAAAACATATATTTTTTTGGAAGTTTCGTACTAACCGAATCTGAAATTTAAAGAGTTTATTAGACTAGAAATTTGATGCTCTTGATTTAGCGTAAGTTTATACTACTATGGCTAATCGGACGATGCTACAGTGGGAGTCCAGGTTCCAGGGATCTTTAACGAATACCTGACATCGCACAGGCTTGGGACCACCTTTTAACGTCCCCTCCGAAGTACGGTATATATAAGGATTTTTAACTCCCATTAAAAAATCCAAGGACCACCTGTGGGTTTGAACCCGTGACCTTTGGCATGGAAGGCTGTTATGCTAGCCACTATGGGGATAAGAAAACAATCAATGGTAAACAGACCTTACTGATTAAATTATCCAGATACACGAGATTACTACTACGCGACTATCAGTTTAAGCAATGACCCCAGAACCATTAATAACCTCCCCGCACAAAGACGCAACAGATGATGGAGGCAACGCCAAGCAGGAGACAGCCATACGGTGACGGGCTATTGTCAACAGCCAACGGGACAATATTGACGGCGGCTCTAAATCAACATGCCGACGGGTCCCGTCCGCAATTCCATTGATATCCTCTCGGGCAATTAGTTGCTCCTCTAACATCTAGTGCATTGATGGTATTCTGTGGCTCTTCAGGGTGAGAAGGGCATTCAATACTAATTTTAAAAAATCTGGTGCGGGCAACACACGACTTTCGCTAACCTCCGTTATAAAAATCGATTAAAGAATTTTCAAATACAGTTGGAAATAGAAATTAATGAAACTATTAAAGCATTAATTAAATTGAATTTCTATAGTAACATGTGTTTTACTAAAAATCAATTATATTATTATCTAAAATAATCAGTTAGTTTTATCGGCTTTTCATCACTCATTATTAGCATTCACAAGCTTGTGTATAAAATAATATTTTTTTCTAAAATCATTAGCTTTCCATATACACATGTATATTACTGTACTTATGTTCAAAAACAAAAGATTATTATTTCACTTTTATCCTTTAGCTCGGTATAGAATTCATTCAATTTATATATTTACCTGTTTTTCATCAGTGGTAACAAGATAATATAGTTATTTTTATAGAATCGACAAAATTAAAGGTAGTTTAAGAAAAGAAAATTTAAAATATCGACATTTAAGTCCTGTCAGGCTATTTAAATCAGAATGAAACCTGCATAATGTTAAAGCTCATTAAATTTTACATCGATATAGCGAATTTAATTAAAATCGTTCGAGCCGTTTATGAGAAATTCGTAAAAAAGTACAAAATGCTTGGTAAGTGTATAAAGTGGCTCTTTTGTTCAGCTGATTTTAATTCAAAAGGTTCTCTAACATCTCAGGCGTACAGTTGTCTTAAATATAAATTTTCAGTTACCACACACACACACTTTTTTTTTGGGACTTGGTTATTTCCACTCACAGGACCCTAAAACGAGTATTTCCGTTGAAAACTGGATCGAAAATTTTCATAATCGCAATACTTCCCCTTACTATAGAAGAAGAAAGAAAATAAACTTTATTTACATTTTTACATATTGACAAAAAATTTATAAATGATTTCGGATGAGACATCCTTACAATCATCAAATGTTTGGTTCATTTGGTAGTTATAATCTAATTATCTAATCTATAATTAGTGGTAAAATTAAATTGATATTAACTATGGTAGTAGGAAAAACAAAATAAAAAACCTACATATAAAAAACAACAAAAAAAAAAAAACAGATAACACAATTGATAATATAAAATTAGAAATTAAAATAAACTAGCTTAAGTTAGCAACACAGGTTTAGTTCTTTTATGAGTGTAGCGTTTTAGAGATGCTTTATTATAGTTACCGATTTCCTTTATTAAAGGATTTTTGGAGACTGGTGTTTTACTGAAGTAAGAAGCTGTTTGAGTATGGACAAAATGTTTAATTGTTGGAAGCTGTAAGTCCTGGAGCATAGATGATATTTTAGTGTAGCGGGGGTAATTGTTAATTATCCGCATTGATAGATTTTGAATTCTTTCAAGTTTTTGGTAGTTAGTCAAGCAGGTTGAGCTCCAGACTGGCGAGGCGTATGTAATTAACGGGCGAATAACTGATTTGTATATTATTAATTTGTTATGAGAGCTTAAATGGGATTTTTTGTTGAAGTATGGAAACATTTTAAATATTAATTTTTTGGCTTTATCGATTTTTCTATTGATATGATCTGTGAAAGTAAGAGATTTGTCTAATGATATGCCTAGGTACTGTACGGAATTTGACTATGGGATGAGAGCTGAATTTATCTTGATTTGGTGGTTTATTTTTGGGCGGCGTTTAGTGAAAAGAATTGCTTCAGATTTGGTGGGATTAATTTTCAATATTTGTGAAATCTTTTAAAATATTGTTGAAGGCGATTAACTATTGTATCCATGCGATATGATGAGGTATACAATGCTGTATCATCGGCGTATAATGACCTCGTCACAAATGGATGTGCTGGTAAATCAGAAATGAACAAATTAAATATGATTGGAGATAGGCAAGAGCCTTGAGGAAGACCCGCTGAGATGGGGAGGGTGTCGGAAGTAGATGTGCCAACTTGAATATAAAACTATCTATTTGTTAAATAGGAGTGAATGATGTGAATCAGGTATGGTGGGAAGTTGAATGAGATTAATTTTTATATGAGCCCGGAGTGCCAAATGGTATCAAATGCTTTTTCGAGGTCTAGAAGGAGCATGCAGGTATGTTTGCGTTCGTTAAAGGCTTTTGTGATGAAGTCAGTAAGTCGTGCTAATTGGTCAATAGTGCAGTGGTGATTTCTAAAACCAAATTGTTCATATATTAGGAGGTTCTTTAGTCTAATGTGCTTGTTAATTCTTTTGAGAATTAGTTTCTCCAGAATTTTAGAAAGTATATTTCTTAGACTTATAGGTCTGTAGTTCGAAACATTACTATGGTCTTTATTCGGTTTTTTTATTACTATAGTTTTGGAAGTTTTCCAGATGATAGGAAAGTAGCTATATCTCAATATGCAATTAAATACTTTAGTTAAAAAATAAATCGATTTTCGGCTTAGATTTTTAATAACTAAAGAGGGGATGCTGTCATCACCTAGGGCTTTTTTTGGTTTCAATTCTTTAATGATATTTGCGATTTCTTTCGAAGAGATGGAAGAGAAATTAACAATAAAAGGTGATTTTAAATAATCGCGGACGGATTTTAGAATTTTACGGTTGTGGTGATTTGAACCAAGGAGAGAGGTGATTGAATGAGTTGTCTGGAAATGCTTGACTAATAGCTGAGCTTTTTCCTTGTCCAGATATGCGTAGCCATCGTTATTTTTTAAAGGTGGAATTTTCGGGGACTACTTAGTTAAATTTTTGTGAATTTTCCACATGTTATTGTCCCCTGGCTGACAAGATTTCAAAACTGTAGCCCAGTTTTCGTTTTTCCAGTCATGGAAACGTTTTTTAATGTAACTGTTTAGTTTATTATAGACTAATTTGGTTTTTGGAATTTTGTTACGCTTGAAATATCTTTTTAATCTATTTTTTAAATATATTAATGCTCTGAGTCGATATGGTAAATTATTATGACAATACGGGTGGTAATATTGTTGTGGAATGGATAAGGACATGGATAATTTTATATGTTCATAAAAATCGATTAGTGTCCCCTTACTATATATTCCATACATAAGTAAGTGAAAATAATAAAGAATTATTTAAGATTTTTTATGTATCTGTTTCAACCGAGATACCTTATCTCGAAGTGGTATTTTGCTTGTTCAAAATGGAAGAAAAAAAAATTATCTGAATCATTGAATGATTATTTTTTATTTCCGAAAAAGAAAATCCTCTTTGCGGACGGTTAACAAAATTTGCGGTGTGTATAGCGACGATGCCTTAGTAGAAAGCACCGTCCTTAATTTGTTTGCTCGGTTCAGATGATGAAATATATATATATATATATATATATATATATATATATATATATATATATATATATATTTTACTCACAACTTAATTTCCAATTTAATTATGTATAAGATGTAAGAGGTAAATGTTTGATTTTTCCTAATAAAGTAAACGATTTATAAGTATCAGATTACATTACAGATAGATTTTTTTACAGGAATTAATGTGTTGTCTTTTGGCTCAGAGTTGCCTATTAATTTGCCTCATTGAACTTTAGCACACAGAGCTTTAATCAAGAACACAAGTTCTTGAGAAAAGTCCGACTAAGTTGCAAAGTCTACAGGGTCTGTTCAATTAAAGTTGTGTTAGTTAAGTTGTTTTGAAGTCGAAAACCGCTCTAAAGAACATTGCGGTCCTATCGCTTTTGGTGGAAAGATAACAACAATAAAAGGGATAGCTAACCAGAAAGTTCAATGCCGACACGACCAATCTTTGGCTAAACACTTTAACACCCAATCCCACACCCCCTAAGATGAGACTCTCTACAATGTTCCCAATCACACATTCACAACTACTACTCATGCGGCTTAGCGCGCATTCAATTTTAAGGAAATCGTTCTTCACTGACCTTTTACAAGATCATTTAAGCCGCAGTGGTTCTATTTCTAGCAAACCAACGGCGAATGGTCAGTTCATTAACACTCCCTTCCCTAAACACCTTGCAAATATTTCTAGCGGCCTCAGCTGCTGAATGGTCGAGTTTAAACTCGTACAAAAATATTACTCGAAAATCGTGGGTGTTTCTATGTTCATATTTGGAGGTATACTAAAAAGTGAGCAATTGATTGGGAATTTAATGTTTATAATACAAAGGTAGAGGATTAGTAACTGTTTATTTTAAATATGTAAACATTTGGAAGAAAACAACAGAGACCTGAAAAATCCTTTATGTATTTCAGAAACTATAAAAACGGACATTTCGTGTGAAACAACCCAATATTACTATTGGAATATGTAAATATAATATAATATCGGACAAACCATAATTACTAACAAGTAGAGGATCCCAAATGTGTTTCACCAATTTTGGTGATTTGTTATAGGTAAAACTAGACATCTCGTGAAGGCAGACAAATAAGTAAAAATATTTAAGTTTCATGCTGGTAATAAAATTAAAAATAATCTCGTCAAAAAAGTACTTCTAATAAGGTTTCCTAAAAACTGTTTTCCTCACTTCTAAAAGGGGATTTTAATCCTAAGCACAGTTCAGGGTTACTTCCAATTATTAATCACATAATTTAATGAATTACCTTTTTTTAATTAATCCGCTTTGAAATAGGGTAATCTTGCCTACAAACTTATTTTTCTACCTATACTAAAACAAGAGATATTAAATAAAATGTGTTTTTCGCGCGCATACTTTCCGATTTTTTTACGCGATCCCTTGATAGCGTTGATGCTTAACATTTCACAGAGTATTGTGGTTTAATATCGAGTTTGAACTTTGTTTCAGTTGCTAAACCATTGGATACAAAAAATTATTGTGATATTTGAAGTTGAGATATCTAGGATGACAGGAAGAATGTGTTCGAATTGAAGATGTCAGAATTTGATTGACGTTCTAAACCGAGAGTTCAGGCAGGACCCACTCTTGAAGTTGAACAGTTGTCAACCGAAAGTTTTCCTTTTTAGAATTTATTTAATCCTTCAACTCAATGATTGTATATGTACGGAAGGAAAAAATAAATCTTTATACGAACAAAAAGTTATACTTTAACTTACCTTCGTTTTTAGAATCAAACAAAGAATTTTCAAAGACAGTAAGAGATAGAAATGAGTGAAACCATTGAAGAATTAGTTAAATGGAACTTCTATAGAACCACGTGTTTTATTAAAAAAATCGATTATATTATTATCTAAAATAATCAGTTAGTTTTATCTTCTTTTCATCACTCTATATTAACTTTTAAAAGCTTATGTATGAGATAATAGTTTTTTCTAAAATCTTTAGCTTTCCAACGGTATATTATGCATGTATATTTCTTTTCTTAAGTTAAAAAACAAAAAAAATGCATTAAAAAATATTTTTTCAGTTTTTTTTCCTTTAATTGGGTATCGAATTCATTCAATTTATATATTTATCTGTTTTTCATCAGTTGTAACAAGATAATATAGTTATTTTTATAGAATCAACAAAATTAAAGGTACTTTATGAGAAGAAAATTTAAATTATCGGCATTTAAGCCATGTCAAACTATTTTAATCAGAATAAAACCTACACGATATTAAAGAGCATTTAACTTTACATCGACAAAGCGAGTTTAATCAAAATCGTCGGAACCGTTTTCGATAAAATCGAAAAAAGGTGCAAAATGTATGGTATAAAGTGCCTCTTCTGGTAAGCTCATTTTGATGAAAAAAGTTTTTTCACGTCTCGGGCGTATAGTTGTCTTAAATATGAAATTTCAGCTTCATAGGACTTTTCGTTTTCGCCCGGGAGTTACCACACACGGACACACACATACACACACACAGATCTTTTTGCGGGACTTGGTTATTTAGACTCAGGGGACCCTAAAACATGTATTTCCGTTGAAAACTGGAATTCGAAATTTTCACAATCGCAATACCTAACAATATATAGTAAGTGAAAATAAAAATATTTTAGCGAAGGCTGTTTATATTTTTATAAGGTTATTTATTTATTCTAAACCTAATTAGACTATGCTACGGTGAGGGTCCTAAGTTTTATCAATTCAGTTTTAATTAGAATGGGAATATATAACGAGTACCAGGCATCGCTAATCAAGGACTTTTAACTTTCTTCAAAAGAACCTATGACAATCGTATGGTTATGAACACGTGATACTGGATGATATGCTAGTATGCCAGCTACTACACCACAGATGACCCCACGAAATATTATCGAATTCGTCAGTTATTTTTTTGTTTATTTATTTAACGTCAGTATATGCTACTATGGCTGATCGGAAGATGCTACAGTGGGAGACCTAAATTTTGCATATCCAGGTTTTATTAGAATATGGATCTTTAAATAGTACTTGACATCGCACCGGATCGGGACCACCTTTTCACGTCCCCTCCGAAGGACGGCATAACTAAGGATTTTTTATTCCCATTAAAAATTCCTAGGACCACCTCTACGTTTGAAACCGTGACTTTTGGCATATGAGGCTGTTATGCTAGCTATCCTGCTATATTGGATCCCGTTATATATATATATATATATATATATATATATATATATATATATATATATATATATATATATATATATATATATATATATATATATTATACATCTTGTACAAATTCGGTTATATATTGCCAACTTTACCGCACACACATTAATATTGAATTTCTCATCTTACTAGCCATTCAAAAATAAATAATATACGAAAACAATAGCCAAAAAAAAATAACGAATAAAAAACGATAAAAGAAAATCATCATAAACAAAGATAATAAATGAAATTATATCACATCACTTAATTGGTGCGTGGGTCATCACTACTGAAGGGGTCTAGAGTTCTGCAGACTGACACTATAAAGATGTAGATTGTATTTAGTTTTTATAGATATTTGGAGATAGTTGATTTCGAATATATTTTTGAAGAAGAAGAAGATTTATTTATTTACATAATATTTACAATGTACACTCAATACAAACATGTTTGGTTTCATGATTTCAGTAGACCTTTTTTCATGATAACAGAGTTTCAATCATCCTTTGAATTTACAAATGATTATACAATATTTTGTTTAAGACAGTAGGAAAAGTAACAGGAAAAAAAAACCTACACAATATAAATTACAATATTAGTTTAAAAGTACATGTTTGGTTCTTTTGTGCGTGTAGCGCTTTAGTGATGTTTTGTTGTAATTACCAATTTCTAGTTTTAATGGGTTTTCAGAAGCTGTGGTTTTATCAAAATAGTTTTTGGTTACTGTGTAGATATACTGTTTTAATGTTGGGAGATTTAGTTCAAAGAGCATTTTTGAAATTTTAGTATATCGTGGATAGTTGTTAATGATTCGCATACATGTATTTTGTATTGTTTCTATTTTTTTATAATTGGTATTGCAAGTCGAGCTCCAGACGGGCGATGCATAACATATCTGGGCACGTATGACTGTTTTATATAGTAGTAGTTTGTTCTGAGTGCTTAAACTAGATTTTTTATTAAAATATGGGAACATTTTATAAATACATTTTTTTGTTTTTTCGGATTTTCTATTTATATGTTCGGTATAAGTTAACGATTTGTCTAATGTTATGCCTAAGTATTTAACTGATTTAGACCAGTTAATGTGGACTGAGTTTAATAAAAGGTGATGGTTTATATTCGGTCTGCGCTTAGTAAAGATTATAGCTTCTGACTTGTTTGCATTTATTTTTAATTTCCACATGTTGCAATATTTATTGATTTTTTTGAAGTTTAGCTGTAACCTGTTAACTATGGTATCGATGCGATAGGATGATGTATATAGGGCTGTATCATCAGCGTAAAGAGATCTTATTACGTGCGGGTGGCTTGGAAAATCGGATATATATACATTGAATAAAGTTGGCGAGAGGCAGGATCCTTGAGGAAGGCCGGCCGTTACAGGGAGTATACTGGATGTCGAATTATTTACACGAACAAAAAATCGTCTATTGTCGAGATATGAATGGATAATATGAATGAGGTAGGGAGGGAAGTTGTATTTAATTAATTTGTAAATAAGTCCTGTATGCCAAACCGTGTCAAAAGCCTTTTCTAAATCTATTAAAAGCATACCGGTATGTTTCTTTTCGTTAAAAGCTTTGGTTACGTAATCAGTAAGCCTTGCTAGTTGGTCAACAGTAGAGTGGTGTTTTCTGAAGCAGAATTGGTCGTCTATTATGATTTTGTTTTGTCTAATATGCCGATTTATTCTGGTTAATATTAGTCTTTCTAAGATTTTAGATAAAATATTTAATAGGCTAATCGGTTTGTAATTCGAAATTTCTCTCTGGTCTTTATTGGGTTTTGCAATAGCGATAGTTTTGTGGGTTTTCCAGATAGCAGGAAAATATCTGTGTCTCAAGATGGAATTGTAGATTTTTGTTAAGTATAATATTGATTTTTTGCTAATATTTTTTATTACCAAAGAGGGAATACCGTCATCACCTGATGCTTTCTTTGTGGCGAGTTCTTTGATTACTTTGCCAGTTTCTTTTGGTGAAATAGAGGAAAAGTTACTACTTACAGGTATTTTAAAATGATCACGAACTGATTTTGAAATTTTATTATTTTGGTTTTTAGTACCCAAATTTGAAGTGATACCGTGAGACTCTTGGAAGTGTTTGGCTAGTAGTTCAGCCTTATCTTTATCAACATAAGCGAAACTGTTTGTGTGTTTAAGTGGAGGAATTTTCGATGGCTGTTTTGTGATTTTTTTATGTATATTCCAGATAACTTTATCTCCTGTCCTGCAAGAGCTTAAAATTCTAGCCCAGTTATCGTTTTTCCACTTATTGATGCGGGATCTCACAATATGATTGAATTTGAAGTAAATAAATTTAGTTTGTGGGTTTTTAATTCGTTGATATTTTTTCCTGAGTTTATTTTTTATTTTAATTAATGCTCGTAAATGGTTAGGTAAATTATAATATTGATAATTGTGAAAATATTGTTGTGGAATTGACTCTACCATAGCCTGTCTAATACATTCGTTTAATTTGGTTATATTATTGTCAATGTCTTTTGCATTACGAATTGACGGATTTACACATATTTGGGAGTCCAGTACCTCCCGGAACTTACGCCAGTCCGCTTTGTTAAAAATAAATTTTTTTGTCAACGGGTAAACAGGTAATGACGTATCTATACGGAAAATGACGGGGTTGTGGTCCGAACTAAGACACGGTAAAGAAATGAGTTGAGTCAATTTTTGTAAATTTTTTGTAAGAGCAAGGTCAATGATACTGGGTTTAAAATTACGCTGAGAGGGTATATAGGTAGGTTCAAACGGGTTATGTAATTGTATTTGATTGTTTATAATAAAATTTAAAATGGCTTTTCTATTTTTATTTGTGCTGTGGCAGTTCCATTGTACATGCCTTGCGTTAAGATCCCCAAAGACAAGGACATATTTATTTAAACGAAATAGTTTATTGAGATCAACGATATTTATTTTATTTGGAGGGATATACGTTGAAATAACGGTAGTTAATTTATTGTCTATTGTAGTGTTTATAGCAACCGCTTCAGTACAAGCCAAGTCGGGGGTTTGAATGAAATGGTGCTGGACGTCGGAGCGGATTAAAAGCATGACTCCTCCTCCCGCCCTATTGCGATCTTTCCTATAAATATTGTATCCCGGAACCGAGAATCTGTCCTCATTCGAAAGTCGAGTTTCACAAACTGTGATTATGTGCGGAGTATTATTTTGTAAGAATAATTTAAATTCTATATCATTACCTCTGATCGTTTGGGCATTCCACATCATGAATTTTATTTTATCGTCAGAAGATGTCATTTGGAGTCAGATAATATAATGAAATAAGCTGAGCTTTGTTTACTTCTGGAAACGAGGATAAACGAGAAACGAATACAGAATAATTAATCTCGAGTTGATAGTATAAATGAAGTTGATTATTGTTTGGATTAAGAGAAGAATGACAATAAGGATTATAAAAATAATGAATTCGATTTAAACTAAAAGAGTTCATTAGTGATTTTACGAAAGTGAGACCGGTAAAAATATCGTGAGTACAAGTACAGTTTGAACTTTTATTAACTAATATAATAATTTTTGGAAGTTTTTGGTTAATATAATTGATTTTACGACGAGAATGCAAGGATGGGCGAGTTATATAGACCGAACTATATTTTAGTGTACATATGTACCTATTAACGTAAAATAAATAGTTACCAATATAAATAAGAATATAAAGAAATGTGTGAACTATGATGTTTTGAGAATTGTATAGTGTAACTAAAACAATTCGAATAAGAGTGTACAGCTGTATTTGTTTTTGTGAATACCTGGCTTGAGATAGATGTTTAAGCATTAGCCTATATAAGCAATATTTACTGAGCGTGTTGTGGATATTACTTCGTAAAATTGTTTTGTACATAGGAGCATGTTTGTTTTTAATTAGTAATACCATTGAACATTGTACTACTGAGATAAGAGTAATACATGAAATTAGATAGTTTAACATACACAATATATTATAAATAATGTCAAATTTATTCGATGTCAGGTACCGATGAACCATTAATCGAACAAAGATATTAAGCCTTCTACTATAATAAAAATTTTTGACATACTATCGTCAGTATTTTTTATCTCAGACATAATAGATTTAAATTTAGATATTATATTATTTAAATTAAATAAACTAAATATATTTTTAATTTCTTTAAAGCATTCTATAATAGAAGGCTCATTATTAGGCTTAATATTAGAAGTATCATTTTTAGTATCCGTGAAAGTTTTTTCAAACCATTTAGAGTTGGTTTTAGGTAACGCTGGAAATTCGGTAGGTTTTGCTTTATAGACAATTCGTTCTGATGGTTTTATCCAGGGCCGTTGTTTACTTTGCTGTAGCAGTTTGTTTCTTTGAAGCTCGGGGCAATTTTCAGAATTTGAGAAGTGTTCTTCACGACAGTTGGAACATTTTGGTTTAAATCCGTCTGTCATTACATTCGGACACTCTTTGGATAAATGCTCTTCTGAGCATTTAAGACATTTTGGTTGCTTAGAGCAATTTCTAGCCATATGGTTAAACTCTTGGCATTTATAACATTGTGTTAATGTTTTCTTGCTATTGTATTTCTCCCATTTTATATGTACATTGTTACAATATCTTATATTATTTAATTTTGTCAGCTGGTTTTTGTTTTCTAATATAACTATGGATAAAGGTAATTTTGTTTCTGTTCCATCTGATTTTTTTATCATTTGGAATATTTTATGAATTTCTAATCCTTGCTCTTTAAGATCTGATGAAATATCTTCTATGGGGTATTCAGGGGGCATCCCTTTGAGAACGACTTTAGGTTTTATTTCATGTTTCGGGGTATAAGTATGAAATCCTTGGTTAAGCGATTTCAATTCATTTTTTATGGTGGTAAAATCTTCGGTATTATAGACATAAAATATGGTTTTGTTACCTCCGTATTTCATGTTAATATCTTTTATTTTTGTTTTTAGGTGAGATAATATATTTTTTGGATTTGAATAGGTTGTATTCACCACAACTGGTGGAAATTTAAGGTGGGTCGGTTGGTTAGTTTCGACTTCAATTTCTTCCTCTTCATCCGAAAAAAAAAAAAATATTATAGCACTGGAAGGAGCTCTCTAAACATTTGAATTGACAGCAAAATAAGTAGGGTTAAAAATAAATGAACATAAGACAGTTTACATGAATACTTCTTGTAAACAAGGTGTAGCTAGTAAATACGTTTAAATAGGAAAATACAACTTCAAAGCAGTATATATATATATATTATTTGTTAAAGATATACATTTTGTACAAATTTGGTTATACATTTCCAACTTTACCACACACACATTAATATTGAATTTCTCATCTTACTAGTTATTCAAAGATAAATAATATACAAAAACAATAGTCAAAAGTTTCTTTCTTTTTTTTTAATTAAAAAACAAAAAAACAATAAAGAAAATGATCATAAACAAAAATAATAATAAGCTAAATTATATCACATCAATTAATTGGTGTGTTGGTCATCACTATTTAAGGGGTCTTGAGTTCGGCACACTGACACTGAAAAGATTAGTAAATTTAATTTAGCATTGTGGATGTAATTAGTTGACCGTTGAGATTTACTGTAAGGAATTAGTCCGGGTGGCGGTCATTAAATGAAACAACTAAATAGTTTCAACTATTTAGTTGTTTCATTTAATGACGGCCACCCGGACTAATTCCTTACAGTAAATTGAATTCAGTTTTTGTAGGCAGTTGATTAGGAGTATATTTTCAAGGTTCTGTTGATCACTACGTTCGGATAATAAGGGTCTTAAATATTTTTCTCTGTCTTCAATAAGTTTTTCACATTGGAGAAGAATATGGAACAGGCTATTTGTAATAAGTTCGTTACAAAAGAGGCAGTTTTCTTGTGATTTAAAGCTGAAAGTTTTCTGTTTCACATAGAGGTTGATTAATATATGGTTTGACCCGTTAATTTATCCCCTATAAATCCCAATCAGTTAATTAATAATCTATTAATTTATTTTCAGGAAAATCTGGAAGAGCGAATACATTTTTTTGCACATTTTTATATAAATAGTTACATTAAATAACCCCTGACGGGTCTTGGGCTTGTAAAGATTTGTGCTGTTTCAACAGCTGTGCAATGAGGTGGTTTACACATTATATATCAAAAAATTATACATTCCTTCTTATTTTCTGTTTATTTATTCATTTTTTTTTTTTACATTCCGAAATTCTGGAGACAGTTAAATACGAAGTTATATAAGTTAATCTTAAGTCACAAAAAAAGCTTTCACGTTTTTCATTAAAGTAATTATTAGCAGGATTATTTATATATATATCCCATTATCATATATGAAAATAAATTTTTTACATCCACTTATCCATATATAGTATATTGTAAGGTCAAGTGCGATGATCGTCAAAATATTCGAATTTTCAACGGAAATAGACGTTTAGGTTCTCCAGATGTCTATAAATCCCCAGATTGTATAAATATAATACATAGCTCAATATTTAAAGACATTAATATATATATATATTGTAATGCATACTGAGATTGTAATAGGATACTGAGGGGAGTTCATCATTAAATAATTTTAATATTAAACAATTAAAGATGACGAACCTTTATCGGTAAAACATCAAAAGGCGTTTACCTCCATGGGGCCCCCCAGCAATATGCATCTAGGGAAACTTCTTAGACACTAGGACAAAGGACTCCCGGCATGGGGCACGTCCCGGATCAGCCCTGCCCGAGATGACGACGATGAGGAGAAGATTCGAAAAGGTTAGTCACGTTCTGTCCTCAAGATGAGGTGGGTCTTATTCCGGCCTCGAGAATGGAAGTATAGCAAGAGGAGAGTCGGGGTCCATCTACAAGAGGGGTCGTAGAGCAGTTGGAAGATGAAACTTAAGAACTGATTCCCCCTTCGCCAGCTGACTAAGTGTTTCAAAGGTATATGGTTATTTATAATATTGTAGGGCAAGCTTAATGGTAATAGTATCCTCAGTATTCTCAATCATAGGTCTGGAAATTAAGTAAATAGAGTGTAAGCCTAAAATCTATGTCATAGTTATAATTAATAATAATTGCTCTAACTTAAATCTGTTAGTAATTTAATGTCCCCCTGCATGCCACCTTCTTGGATTGGTAAACATGAAAACATAGCAATATATATATATATATATATATATATATATATATATATATATATATATATATATATATATATATATATATATAAAACAGTCCTGCAAGGACCTGAGCCTCCCTTATGACTCTCATCCACTATCTCTCCTATCCCTGGCAAGCATACGCCATCTTCTAATTCCTATCTTTTATCCTTTAAGATGTAGCCTTCCTCTACCACGCCTACCATCAGGACGTTCCTATACGAGGTGATTGGGAACAGATTATCTGGGCATACGTACTTACCCAGCCATCGGGTCAGGTTTCCTCTCTCGAGAGAGACTAAATCTGGTCTCCCATAGATTCCGCGCAGCTCTTCATTGGTACGCATTCTCCACTGCTATCTTCGTAAACTAGGACATAAATCCCGCAATGAACTGCTCTTTCCCATGCCAATAGTTTTCGTTCAGAAGTCTTGGAAATCACCCTGGTCTCAGATCCACACGTAACGACTGATCTTACTACTTTTTCGTACAGCATAGTCCTTGTAGCTCTCAATAATGTAATATCCTGTGCATTTCTCTCGGCGTTCATCATTGCTTTTAATTCATCCGCCATTTCATTGTTTGCTGTCACTAGAGCACCCAAATATTTAAAGCTTTCTGCTCCAAATTGTCATTTATGCCTGAAGATAGGTTGCCACGACTTTGCTTTAATAGACTAATCTCACTAGATATAAAGAATCCTGATATAAACTTTAATTGGGTCACAAAAGTGAGAGAAATCGCTGTTCATTATGGTTGTAGGGAGGAATTTGACACTATAAACCCAGCTGGATTGTTAAAGCATAAAAATGGAATATTGGTAAAGTTGAAAAATCATACCATCTCTACAGATATTCGTCGATCCGTGATCTCCTGTTACAACCCCATGTCCAGATTTTTTTCCAGTTTTAATATTAATAGCCCAGAGACCTACTTGACATATAGAACCAGCCTAAATAAAATAAGACTGGTGAGCCAGTTGAGGGTTTCAAACCCTAAATTAATCAGCCTTTATGTAAAACAGAAAAAATTCAGCTTTAAATCACAAGAAAACTGCCTTTTTTGTAACCAATTTATTATAAATAGCCTATTCCGTATTCTTCTCCAATGTGAAAAACTTATTGAAGACAGAGAAAAATATTTAAGACCCTTATTATCCGAACGTAGTGATCACCAGAACATTGAAAATATACTCCAAATCAACTGCCTACAGAAACTAAATACAATTTACATCTTTTTAGTGTCAGTGTGTACAACTCTAGACCCCTTAAATATTGATGACCAACACACCAATTAAGTGATGTGATATAATTTCCCTTATTATTATTTTTGTTTATGATGATTTTCTTTATTGCTTTTTGTTTTTTAATTTAAAAAAAAGGAACTATGGTTTTTGTATATTATTTATCTTTGAATAAGTAGTGAAATGAGAAATTCAATATTAATGTGTGTGTGATAAAGTTGGAAAGGTATAACGAAATTTGTACAAGATGTATATCTTTAACAAATAATATATATATATATATATATATATATATATATATATATATATATATATATATATATATGTATATATATGTATATATACATATATATATACTGCTTTGAAGTTGTAGTTTCCTATTTAGACGTATTTACTAACTACACCTTGTTTACAAGAAGTATTCATGTAAACTGTCTTATGTTAATTTATTTTTAACCCTACTTATTTTGCTGCCAATTCAAATGCTTAGAGAGCTCCTTCCAGTGCTGTGTCATCCTGTTATAAATAGTACGACCTGAACACGAACGGATAGCCCATATTGCATACTCCAATGCTATATTAAAGAGATCGAAATCCTCTGACAGCAGGCAATTCATCTTGACCCTGGATCTGCTACATTTGAAGGTCATTCTCGTCAACGTGACCAACTTTTTTGGAACCCACAATTTTCTCACAATTGTGAGGAATTCTTCCCTATTTGCGCCATCTTGAGCCTGCTTGAGGTCCATAAATAGGTACTGCAGATCGATTTGGTATTCACGTTCCTGGTCGAAAACCACACTCATATATCCCCAAAATCTTCTCAGACCAAAACTGAAGCTTTTTATTAAGCGAAATTGCTAAGTATTTATAGGCCGTGCTTATAAATAATATACCTCAGTAGTTTTCGAAGTTCGTAATTTCTCCATTTTTACTTTCACTTACTATATATAGTAAGGGTCCCGCAAAAAGGTATGTGTGTGTGTGTGTGTGTGGTAACTCCTGGGCGGAAATGATAGGTCCTATGAAATTGAAATTTTATATTTAAGACAAATATACGCCCGAGACGTTTTTCATCAAAATGAGCTTACCAGAAGAGCCACTTTATGCCATGCATTTTGCACTTTTTCGATTTTCTTGTAAACCATTCCGACGATTTTGATAAAACTCGCTATATCGATGTACAATTTAATGGGCTTTCATATCATGTAGGTTTCATTCGGATTAAAATGGTCTGACAGAGCTTAAATGCCGATATTTTAAATTTTCTTTCTCTAAAGTACCTTTAATTTTGTTGATTTTATAAAAATACCTATATTATCTTGTTAGCATTGATTAAAATCAGGTAAATATATAAATTGAATGAATTCGATACCCAACTAAAGTAAAAAACTGAAAAAAATATATTTTGATTGAAATATTTGTTTTTGAATACAAGAGCAGTAATATACATGTATGATATACCGTTGGAATGCTAAAGATTTTAGAAAAATTATCATCTCATACACAAGCTTTTAAAAGTTAATAGAGAGTGATGAAAATCCGATAAAACTGACTGATTCTTTAATAGTTTCACGTGTTTTTATCTTTAAGTGTATTTCAAAATTCTTTCGTTGATTTTAAAAATGGAGGTAAGTGAAAGTCGTCTGTTGCCCGCACCAGATTTTTAAAAATGGGACATATAATGGAAGTAGACCATTCTTTTAGCACCTGCTGTTTTCCAGATCTCCAGCATTAAGTTGTAGATCTCAGTTAGTAGTGTGCCTCCACAATGTTCCACCATCTCTGCATCTATACCACCAAGACCAGGACTTCTGTTATTCTTAAGGTCGCCTATCACCTCCACAAAATCTTCGTTATCTGGCGGCTGGACAGCATTGTTGCTAATTATTTTCTCTTGCCTAACTCTTGGCCGATTGATCACAGTACTATTTGGGTGTAACCTTTGAACATTTAGTAAACCAGTAAAATATTCTCTCCATATTTACAATACTTTAGATTGCCCTCTTTATAATAATAATAATAATTCTTTATTTATTCTGGGACAAGACCCTTTAGAATAATACAGCATGATATATAAAGTGGACTTAAGACAATAATTAGAGTATAATACAATAATCGAAAACAATAGGATTGAACTAATAACCTCAACAAAGAAGATAACATAAAAGATAAATTCTAATAAAAATGCACAAACAAGAGAAATAAATGTATGTCAACATAAGAACAATAAAAAAAAAAAAAAAAAGAACTGATTTCTTTTTATATTTTAAAATAAAATATACGGAGAAAAGAAAATTACAATTCTTCAATGTATATTGACGTAAGAACAAAAAAATATATAATAAGATTTAAAAAGAACAACAAATTACATATATATATATATATAGCTCTAAAATGAAATATTGTATTTATTACAAAACAAAAAATTTGACATAAAATTTAATTTGCCATCTGCATTTTTTTTTTGCAATAAGCAAATTTGTGGACTGCTGAAGCAGCGGCTCATCACAGCAGAGTTCGTTAAGTGATCAGCATATCTCTTGGCCACCGCCTGCGTAGTCGTCGGGGTGGGCTGTAAGGATTCGTAGAGCATTTTAATGTTTCTGTAAGAGGGTTGGTGTTGTATGTTAGTCTTTGGTGGAAGTTATTGTATTGTTCTGTAGCAGTGGCTGAAATTGTCGGAATGTTTAAGTCGTTATGTATAACGTCATTTGTTACGTAGAACGGTGCGTCCACTATTTTGCGCAGCACTTTCTACTGAAAAGACTGTATTCTTTGGATACTTGATGGTTTAGCAGAGCCCTACAGTTCTATCCCGTATGTCCAGATTGGTTTTAGCAAAACTTTGTAAAGAGTTAGTTTGTTAGTTAATGATAATTTAGAGCGTCTGTCAAGTAATCTACATAAAATATCGTATCGTCTGTTGAGTTCTTTGCGTTTTTGTCGAATGTGGGTACTCCAGGTCAGTCTTTTGTCTAAGTGAATACCTAAATGAAAAATGAAATATAAGAAGAAAATAAATTAACAATTCTTCAATGTATGTTAACATAAGAACAAAAAAAAATTATTTTTACAGTTTTAAATTAAATAAAAAAAGAAAAGAAATTACAACTCTTCTGAGCGTTTGAAAAATAATTTAATCTTACGTCTTTGAAAAGATTAAAAGAAAAACTTTAAATAATATTTTCTGTTAATGGAAACGAGAAAATAAAATTGAATAATAAATAAATGTATCTGTCTGCTTTATCTCTTGATCTTCCCTGAAATTAGCATTTACTTCGGATTGATTGGGAATTGTATTGATAGGAAATGGCTAAATATACGGGCTTTAAATGTTGAGAGAGTTTGGGAGTTCCGGATATTAGAAGGAATGGAGTTCCATAAGGATGCGGATCGGATTGAGAATGATCTATCGAAAGCAGTGGGTCGATGGGACGTTAATCAATGCATTTTCTAGTTTTGGGCAGGAAATTAGTTTTAATTTCCCTTACTCCTTTATAAAATTTTGCAGCGTAGTCAGTTTGGAACACTTCTAGCTTACTTTTTTCGTAACTATTACTTTTAAAAAACCCTGTAATATACCTTTGAATAAAGACTATTTTTTAAATGATTTAATACTGCTTGAAATAAATATAAAATAATTTTTATTTATTGAAATACGAAAAGACATTTTTAAGAATTTTCTCCTTCCTTGAATAAGATTAAATCGATCATTTATTTTTATTAATGTCGTTTATCAAGGGAGTGACAGTTGTGCCATCACTCACCTGGTAGCGCTGTCTCCTTACTCATCATTAACATTTAATTTTATTCTTTAATTTAATCTCCATCTTCTCTTACAAATTTTCATAATTTTTAAGTCACGATGGCAAATTTCGTATTACAGTGCTTTGTCATTTGCTTAAGAATTCCAGTCTGCTGTATAAATGTCTTATTTTTTTTCTTTTTTTTCATTACACATTATAAATCAAGTGTATTATTAAAGTGCAATTGTTAAAAGTGAGAATATTAAATAATACAACTAATTATTAATTTCGTGCGAAGGTACTTAAAATCACTGGAAGGAATTAATCCGGGTGGCGGTCATTAAATGAAACAGCTAAATAGTTTCAGCTATTTATTGTTTGCCAACGTTTCGATCCCCGTTTGTGGGTTATCATCAGGGCACATGGTAGGAGAATGGAAAACGAAGTACTTAGAATCAATTCGTGGGAAAGAACCTAACAAATTAACTCAATATTCAAAGGAACATATTTTAATTCAAATTGAACCGGATTAAGAGGTGTTTTTATCAATGCTATTCGAATCTACAACATTAAAGAGACTTTGAAGGAAGAAAATATCAGAAATTACCTCCTGTCAGAATATTTAAATCAGAATGAAACCTAATTGATATTAAAGTTCGTTAAATAATTTGACAAAAAGTCCCCGAATATAAATTATTTTTTATTCATTAATTTTATTCTAATATTACATCGATGGAGCAATTTCAATCAAAATACTTAGAGCCGTTTTGGGGGAATATCCTAAAAAAGTTCAAAACGCATTAATATTTTAGCCTTCTAATTATAAATGTCTGATAAATTTGCTATAATTAAAGTGGTAATTCTGGCAAGACGAAGGTGCTCGCAATACTTTCTATGTTTCAATAAATAGGTGACTGAAAGTATAAATTAAACAAATAATATTTAAATAAAATATTTTAATCTAATCATAATAAGGTGTTAGATCATAAGTTTCATTAAAAGAAAAAAAAAACCTTTTAGTAAAATAACTTAGCATATTAGTTTGAAAGCGAGGCCATATTTAATTTGGCTAATGTGTTACTGGGACAGTAGCGCTCCCTACACCTATTCACATTAATTTTTCATGAAGTAAGAAGTAACTTTTAAAAATTAAATTATCACCGTCATGCGTCACAATGACTCAGATAACAAGTAACAAAATATGGTGCGGGCAACACACGACTTTAACTTACCTCTATTTTTAAAATCAATGATAGAATTTTCAAATACAGTTAGAGATTAATATATGTGAAACTATAAAAAAACATGTGTTTTATTAAAAAATCTATTATATTATTATCTGAAACAATTACCTAATTTTATCGGCTTTTTATCACTCTCTATTGACTTTTAAAAGCTTGTGTATAAGATGATATTGTTTCTAAAATCGTTAGCTTTCCAACGGTATATCATACATGTATATTACTGTTATGTTCAAAAACGAAAAATTAGATTAACAAAATATTTTTTCTGTTTTCTCCTTTAGATGGGTATCGAATTCATTCAATTTATATATTTACCAGTTTTTAATCAGTGCTAAGAAGATAATATAGGTATTTTTATAGAATCAACAAAATTAAAGGTACCGTAGAGAAAGAAAATTTAAAATATCGGCATTTAAGTACTGTCAAACCATTTTAGTTGAAAACTGGAATTAGAAAATTTTCACGATCGCAATACTTTCCCTTACTATATATAGTAAGTGAAAGTAAAAAGAATGATAAACATGAAAACAACTCATATTTAGACTTGTTTTGGGGTTTTAGGAGCAAAAAACCTAACTCATTTGTGCCTTTTTTGGTTTCCACCCCTACCTCGCCTTTGAAGGCTATACAGGAGTTTTTCGGACCAGGGGTGAGGGCGGGGGAATCAATGCCGAGATAATAGTCCTCCCCCCTCCCCCACGCCGGTTCCGAGAGTTGAATCTTTGGTTTCAAGGAATTGGTCATCTCGTAGCAAGGCAAGATGTGTTTAAAGCAACCATCTCGGCCACCGAATCTGCTTTCACATCCTCGTCACCTAGGGCGGTTGGTATGGAAAGTGCCCCGGTTGAGGGTCTAGCCTTTGTAGATCATTGTCATAAGTGTGTCTATCTCTAGGCCAGGCCTAATACTCTTGTCTGCTGCTGCTAAAGGCTTGTTAACCTTTACTTGATTGATATTACAATTATTTAATAATCAACTTACTCTCCCAAGTATTCTCAATACATGACAAAAAAAAAAAAAAAAAAAAAAAAATATATATATATATATATATATATATATATAAATAATTAAATAACAATCAACACCTAATTACTTTTTAAAAAGAACGTTATTGAAAAAAAAATCTGGTGCGGGCAACACACGACTTTCACTTACCTCCATTTTTAAAATCAATGACATAATTTTCAATACAGTTAGAGATAAAAATACGTGAAACTATCAAAGAATTTTTTCGTATAGTATCAAAACTGGCTTTTCCTTGATCTAATCCCATCCAAATTCTCAATCTTCCATCAGAAGCTTACTCACCTTCCTAATCCCTTGGCACACTCCCTATCCAGTTCCAAACATCCATATAACCCTCACCGTAGGTTGAAGCGGCAGTGGCATCTCTTGTAAATATGTCATTGGAGTGCTGGCAATGGCTGGCTTCTCCACTCATGCCCTGAGTGTATGTGGCTCTAGCTAGTATGTCGCTCAGCCTCCACTGACTCTTAAGACCAGTGACGCGGCTGAATGAGAGGCGCTGGGATCTTCTGGCATTGTGCCTCGACATCCACTAGTGGATCTCGAAGTTTGATAGGTTTTTACTATTATTATCTTTATAACTATTCATTTAATTTTGTGTATATATATTTTTTTCTTTCTTTCTTCTTTGTTTGATCTTTATTAATTTTTTAGTTGTATTTTATTTTCAATGTACATATGGAATGAATTATTTCTTATATCTGTAATACTCATTTCCCCAGAAGGCGGCGGATTGTATTATCTTTTAATAAATAAAAAAATAATAAATAAATAAAAATATATATACTATTAGTAGCAAAATTTGCATAAGTGCAATAATTAAAACTAGAATTATTAATAATATTAAGAATACACTTATTAGATGTTTATCTTTTATGTTTGTAACATTATTCAGAATTAAATAAGCAATCTGAATGGAAATAAGTATTTTTTTTCTTAATATATAGTTGTTGATCTAAGTCTAATTGTTTAAAGGTATTATTAAAGTGCATTGCTACTATAATCATTTAAAATATTATAATTAGAATGGCATAATGTTATATAATGGTATAAGATTAGTCAGTCGTATAAACGTATGAATACATACATGAATTATGGTAGGAACAATAGACTTTCCTTAATAATTTCAATGTTTCTAAAAATTAAAGTAATTCCAGATGGTATGTTGTTCTTTATAACATGTATCATTAAATTAAAATGAATTGTTCTGATTCTGAAACACGAAAATAAGACATTTAGTTATGACGTTTTATGTTATTGGCATGCTCTTTGTTAATTTTTAATTTATTATATTAGCCCCCAGAAATCTGTACCATATATAATATGAATACCTATGAAACCCTCTATTATGTAATCGCAGTATGCCCAATCTACTCCTTCAACAGAAAATACCGCCTACCATATGTAAACAATATTCCAGAAAA
Organism: Piezodorus guildinii; assembly: GCA_023052935.1. Taxonomy (NCBI): domain Eukaryota; kingdom Metazoa; phylum Arthropoda; class Insecta; order Hemiptera; family Pentatomidae; genus Piezodorus; species Piezodorus guildinii. The sequence continues at coordinate 183,452,834 of CM041293.1, read as the reverse complement.
TCAGTTCCCAACAATATTTATAACAGAAGACTATAAAAAATTAAACCAAATATATTATTATATAATTAATTGTCTAAAAATGAGATCGTTTAATATGTCAACAATACGATATCCCCAATGACTGTTTTGATGTATATAAATCGCTGATATATTCATAAACAATTCTATTATGCCTAAAGTAAATATTAGCTTAAAATAAATTGTAACTGATGTAACCAGCAGTCTAACCGAACTTTATCAATGTAATGTAAAATGTTTATTTAAAAAGCCGTAAACAGATCTTTTTTATTGTTTTGTTTGTTTTTTTTTAATTTATTTACAGTGTCTACTTAATTTCTTTAAAGAGATGCATTATTATTTTAAAAACATATATATTTTTATTTTATCTCAACTATATTGGAAAAAAAGAAAGACTGTTAATTTTTCTATATGAATATACTATTGTATTTATTTGTTCTCTTTTATTTTTTTTTAAAGATGTATTATTATTTTGAAAACATATGTATTTTATTAGTATTTTATCTCTACTATATTGAAAAAAAACTGTTAATTTATCATTATTAATATATTTATTTATTCAATTTTTTTAAACAGATGTATTATTAGTTCAAAAAAGTATGTATCTTTTTTTTTTTTTATCTCAACTATATTAGAAGGAAAAAAAAAAACTCGATTTATCTTTAATAAAATATGTATATAACTTAAAAAAATGTATTGTGAATAGCCAAGCCAGGCTCTCTTTGTAAGGGGAATACCCCAAAGGCAAATACATTTTATTCTATTCTATATTACATAAAATTATCATTTTAATTTTAACTTTAGGAGTTAAATCACATGCAATTCTGGTGGTTCTTCACTATTTTCGGTAAGTTTATCAGTTCGTTTTTCTTTTTCATTGTTTATTTTATCATGTACCATTTTTTGTAATGTATTTAGGTGAGTAAAATAATCATGTTTATGTTTATAACTTTCTTGTATATCTTCGGTTTCATAATTGTTTTCAAATTTGCCGTAATTTCATTAGGTGTTAGTTTAAGATTTTGATTAAGTGAATTATTTATTGTAAGCAATTACACTTGTTTGTACGATTCTATCAAATTTATATTGTTTATGTGAATCAGCGTTAAACCTTGAGATTTCTGTAAAAGTGGCGTGCCATTAATTAAGTGTTCCGAGTGAGTTAAAATGATTAGTACTTGTATAATGAATTTCTATTTTTAGAAATTCACAGAATTGTTTAATTAACATATTTGTCGAAATCCTTTACTTGATCACAAATTATTCATTCAGACGGAAGATATAACATGAAATAATTTTGTAAATATTTATATACTTAATAATATTGCTTTATTGAGAAATAATACAATCTGCCACTATCTTGGGCAATAAGTATTAGGGCTAAAAGAAGTCATTCATACCATATGTACGGAGTAAAAACAAAACAAAACAGATATAACAATATAAAAAAAAAAAAAAATATATATATATATATATATATATATATATATATATATATATATATATATATATATAGCCACATTCATACCTATTCTAAATATTGTCCAAGCATTTTTAGAGTTGATAATTTGAACATATAAGCGTTTAGAAAACGTATTTACGCTTGTTAAAATAATGCGTTTACCATAAGAGAATGAGTCAATCATTATTTCTTGAAAAGTTTATTTGAAGAATTTAATAAATTTAAAAAGTAAATTGAAGAATTCCTCCCTCCTACATACTGCCTCATTATCTAGCCCTATCTCACTGACAGTTCCTTCAAAATAAATCAGGATAATTCCAATTCGTCTCTTTTTTTCACAGTCTGCTGGTTTTTTCTCGAGGCAGCATCCTAGGGCCTATCATTTACACAGTCTATACAGCTGATATCCCAACCCATCCTTACAGGTTCCTTTCTACCTATGCTGATGACCCTTGTGTGTTAACGACCAGTAAATATTGTTCCGATTTTTGTTTCCCAAATTGTTCAATCCCTAGCCAGATTCCATGGTGTAAAAATAAACACCAATAAATCGCATCAAAGAACCTTTACCTTTCGTCGTGTGCCTACGACTTCCTGCCCTACAGTATCCTTTTATAAATCTACGCTAGTTCCTGTTGAACAGATCCGATACCTAGGACTCTTTCTTGATAAACGACTTACATAGAAACGTCATACAAGACTAAAACGACAAGAAACTGCTCGACATTTTCGGCTACTATAACACTTACGAGACAAACGTCCTAATCTTCTAATTAACGACAAAAAGGCTCATTTACATGACAATGTAAATTTCTCTCGAGTCCAATCCTTATAATTCAACATCCTTCGTAAAATCCTCAATACTCCATACTATGTCATGAACAATCTCATCCATATGTGTTCCGCATGTTACCGACTTGGACCTAAACAAGTAGCTGTCGTGCCATGACAAAATTCATAATCACTCTAACCCATTATTTTCAATCCTTTCTTCTTCTTTAATACCTGTTAATCCTCCGAGGCGTCTGAAAAGAAGGTGGCCCCGAGACCTTCTAGTTTAGGATATTTTTAGAGTGCTGCCAATAGGTAGCTTCTCCGCAAGTCTGTTTTTTTTGTTTTTGTTTTTTTGGCTACTTACTAGTTGTGTTATAAAATACAGTTGTAAATATCAATAAATGAGTTTTATTTTTATTTTTAATTAGTATTCTGTTTTGTTTTCAATGCTATAGCATAAATATGATAACAATGAAGTATATAAACGTACAATAAACACAATTGTTTATTTAATGACTGAACCTAAAGATATAAAATAATATATATCAACAGTCGTGACTAACAACAATATATAGATGTATGTAATTTAACACTTGCTAAGCCCAATGAATCCCAACTTCCTTCAGTTAACATCAAGCTCTTATTGAAAAGCTATTGAAGCCAGGAGACTGCTTACATTACTTAGAGCTTTCTATTAATCTTCAACCCCGACCGACAAATCCTGGAAGGCAATCAATATATCCTCCTTTCATGAGGACTTCCGCGCCATCAATCATCCATTAGGCATCGCCATCCTTCCATTTCGTCCTCCCTATTCAATATATATCTCGCATTATATCCACAAGTCCATTAATATTGATATATGAAAAAAGAACTTTCATATATCTGAAATCAGGTTAAAAAGATAAATTTAATTTTAAAATATTTCAAAATTACTGTTCAAGAATCCTTCATGAACAAAAGAAAATGTCAAGACTGAAGATTGTCAAGGAGTTCTCTTCGGAAAGCTCGACCATTTTGCTCTCTATTTTTTTGAGTGGGTAAAATTCCAGTCAAAACACGTTAAAGTGAGTGAAGAAAATAGAGCAGAGAAGTTTAGAACATTACAAATTGCGTTAGTAGAAGAACCGGAAAGATGAATGAGTAGTGGGGATTATGTACCAGATGCTATGTATCAAGAATACTGAGAGGAAAAGAAATAATTTTGAATCATTTAAAATAGAACAGTTTCCGGGCTACAAGCAGGAAGGTTTCTTGGAAGGTCTAAGCACAAAATACAGCCCTCCAATCCTAGAGTAGGGATAGCCCTCTACCTGGGGAGTCTTCGCCCGGACAGGATAGGAAGCGGAAGTCCAGCAATGGACGGAGGAAGTCTGGGGTCAAGCCAGGGAAGAATTATACAGTTATGTCCAAAGGTACTTGAGGATTAGGGTTGATCCGCTGCCAATAGGAGGCTCCTCTACAACACTGGTCTATTGCTCAGCGACTGTCCAATGTCCCGGATCCCCTGTTCCAGTCTACATTTGATTATCCAACCGAAGTCGCTATATGTGCCGAGAGACGGGGGTTGAGCAGGATAACCGGAATATGAGAGCTATACGGCAGTCGCTACGAGAAAACTCGTTCGAGGAATGGGCCAGATGCAGGTGGGAGAGCATTGGGGTATGGCATTTTAAAGAAACCCCGAAAGCTAACAAATTTATGTACGAAAAGCAGATACTTTCGGGGTCTGAATGGTCCAATGCCCTGAAACTTAATATAAATTATGCACCCCTGCGTGGAGTCCCAGGTGTAAGCGGACAGGTTAGAAATCTTTTGTGAGCCAGAAACACCAGCTCACGTGCTGGGAAAATGTCCCAACAACTCTCTCCTGATAAAACGCCGTCACCATAGAGTAAAGCATGAGTTGATGAGGCTCCTTAAAGAACGAGATTTTGCCTGCTTCGAGGAAGTTTACTGTGTGGATGCAGATGGATCCACGCGATATGCTGATATCGTGGCATTCCCTAAGATCGGGAATTCAGTTAGCATTCTGGATCCTACCGTGAGATATAAATCCAACGACTTTAAACAGGCAAGTAAAGTGGAAAGGGAAAAGAGACAAATCTACGAAAAATCTAATCCTTTCCTCAAGGAAAAGTTCCGCGAGAGCCAAGGCGAGAGAGACTTCTACGTAAATGGGTTTTGGTTCGGAGCCCGCGGAGCTTCATGGAGGACATAGGTGTCGATATAAAGGACGTGGCAAGGATAGCAGAAAGTGTGGTTCTCGACTGTCTGGGAATTATACACCATCACATCTACTCGTAACGTGTATAATTGGAGGGGCATGTATGTGCATTAGCGCTTTAGCCATAGATGTTTATATTTTAATTTTTATATAATATTGTACATACAGATATCGATTTTGGATGCTAAGTGTTTTGTTGTTGTATTGTTTTTTTTTTATAAGATGGTATGAGTTAGGATGTGGTATTTTATGATTTATATACGATTTTTTTTTTAAATTTTTGGTTATATGTATGGATCTATATATTTAAAAGAAAATGGGAAACGATGAAGAAAGAAAAAAAAACAGGGAAAAAATAAAGTAAAAAAAAAAAAATTAAAAAGAATAGAAAAGAGAAAAAAAATATTGTGCTTATAATTAAGGATTTCAAATTATAATTTATAATACTAAGAATATTCCTAAAGGAAACAATTGGTATGCTGTGTTATAGCAACCCAATCAAGTTGGGCAGCATCATTTTGTCTATTTATAAATAAATTGTGTCTTTCTGGTAAATCGGAACAAACCTCAGTATTCTCGATAATGAACAGTACCTTATAGTGTATTTTTATGTGTTATAATAATATGTACTATTTTTTAAATAAATGTGTATTTTAAGTTAATTACTTCATTTCCCTTTATGCCACCTTATCCCAATAATGAATTGATAAACCTTAGGAAAGGAAATTCAATAGTTTTATTAAATTAGAGCCGAAAATTTACATATTAATTAATACAGTTTCGGAGTCACCTCTGTCTTAGAAAAGTAGCGGCCCATAACATTGTACAGAAGCCAGTTAAAAGTTAGAAATCACATTCAAGATTTAAGCAACATCACACTACTTCTTATTTACTATAGTAAAATATACATTAAACTTTATGGGACCCACCAACTGTCGAATAACAGTGAACGGAGAACTGTCATAGCCTTTAGAAATAAAGATTGAGAAAAGGAGATGTGCTGCCCACCTTGCTATTCAACTTAGTGCTTAGTAAGGTAACTATGAAGCTCGGTAATAGCACAACAAATCACTGAAATTAACGGCCTATGTAGGTGATGTAGTGATCTCGGGAAGAAGTAGATAGTCAATCAAAGAGGCCTATGCTAACTTGAAAAGAGAATCAGAAAAAGCTGGCCTCGAACTAAATATCAGCAACACCTACCTTATTGTAACATAAGTGGGGAAAACATTGAGGTAGTGTCGACATTACTGTAACTAGGATCATTAATGAATGAATAACGAAGCCAATAAAACAGGAAATGCCAAAAGAAGGATTTTGGCAGGAAACATACCATCTTGTTCGGAACTTCATAAAAAGTAAGTTAATCTCGCTCCGAAATAAGATCAGAATATACAAAATTCCAATTAGGCCAGCCTTTAGTTATGGGGGTGAATGCTGGACAATAAATAAGATGACTTGTAACAGGTTTGATAGGAGAGTGCTTGAGAACGGAGTGTGATGAAGTAGTAAAAAAAGGAAGTTTATGATATATATATATATATATATATATATATATATATATATATATATATATATATATATATATATATACATAGTCAAATTTCTTCAAAATCAGTAGGATGAAATGGTTTGGCCATGTCGACGGAATGAATGAAGATATACAGGAAAGATCTTGGCCACTAAAGCGAACCGGAAACCAAGAGTCCGATAGAGGGATGGACATGGAAGACGGCATGAGATGGGCGGGTATGGTGGTGGACAGGGGTCTGTGGCTGCAGATGTTGAAACCTGCTAAGGACTACTTCGGTCTGTAGCGCAAGAAAAGAAAGAAGAAGACTCATTAAAGTTTAAATATTGTCAATCTAACCTTATATCTTCAGGATACCTAAAACATTCAGTCCACTATCGAAATTAAAAACAGCATGATCCATACGTAATATTTATCGACAATAAAAATAAATCACAAAGCAGTTACACTTAAATCGATGTGTGGAAGTTTCCAACTGAAAAACGATTAATAACTAACTTTAACTAAATTATTTTTTTTATTATATATTTATTGAGAAATATTACAATTAGTTACAAAATGAACAGTAGTAATAGTGATGTATTACACATTCATACAATATATAAAGAAAATAATGATAAAGTCAAAACTAAATTATAATTTACTAAAGTTAGATGATTTCCACAACGGAATAGTCATTGAGACATAGAATATTGCTGATTTAAAAACAAATTTAAAATAACAAACTACTTCTTTATTCGCAGTAATACTTTTTGGAATAACAATTAAAATTTTAATTTAGTAAAAAATGTTTTTAAAAAGTTGTGCACCTCAACAAAACATGACGAGTTTTTGAGTACTGTAACTAACACAAAATGTGGAATAGGAATCAACCAAACAAGAAAGAAAGAAAAAAATGTCTCCTAAAAGATATTAGAGTAAAATAAATTTAAAATAACCTTATAAAAAATAAAAAGTAGGATGATTAGTCTAAAATTTTACAACTGGTGTGCATCTGTAAGGTTAGGTTACTTTGTATTCTTAGGCGATCAACAGGAAGGTAACCATTCATTAATCCCGGTGTGTTTGTTCTGGATACCAGAAAATGTATATATATATATATATATATATATATATATATATATATATATGTATATATAGAAATATGAATTAAAAAAAATAAAGAAAGGGGCATAAACAACACGCTTGATGGCTATTCAAAAACTAACTTTATTTGTTCTTTTAATCCTCTTTATATACATTTCTATTGTTTACAAGAGGTGGTTTGGAATTAAAGTTGATAGTCTACCTTATCAGTCCTTAGCTTTATACATATATATATATATATATATATATATATATATATATATATATATATATATATATAATAATTATATATATGTATATATAATTATTATTATTAAACAGGTTAAAATCCTTCAACGTTACAAAAATGTTTTACACAAATCGACAGACCTTTGAAAATGCTTATTTTATATATATATATACATATATATATATATATATATATATATATATATATATATATATATATTGGGTTGTTTCACATGAAATGTCCGATTTTATAGTTTCTGAAATACATAAAGGATTTTGCAGGTCTCTGTTGTTTTCTTTCGAATTTTTATATATTTAAAGTAAACAGTTACTAATCCCCTACCTTTGTATTATAAACATTAGCTTCCCAATCAATTACCCCCTTTTTTCCCCCACCCGAGGAAGACCTCCGTCCGTAATAGACAACGATGTCCTCAAACATACAGTAGAAGGGAACCCCTACCAAACAGTTAAAGGACTCTCAGCACAACTAAATGCAAGTGCATCTACCGTTTCCAGACATTTAAAGTGTATTGGGAAAGTAAAAAAGCTCGATACATGGGTACCTCATGATCTCACTGTGCGGCAGCAAAACCCCATGTTTCAAAACATACCGTGCAAAAATTGAAAGAACTGGACTACGAAGTCTGGACTTCCGCACCCACCATACAGATTACCACCTGTTCAGGAATTTAGACAACTTCGTTAAAGGAAAACTGTTTCAAAATGATGATCAAGTGAAAAGTGCGTTTTCAGATTTTGTTTCACTTCAAAGCTCAGAGTTTTTCAGTTCGGGGATAAAAAAGTTGGTGTCACGTTGGGAAAAATGTGTAGAAAAAGAAGGTAAATACTTCGAAAAAAATTATCTTGTTTTCATATCGTATTTTTAATAAAATTCCTTAACCTTGAAAACGGACATTTCATGTGACACAACCCAATATTTTATTTGTTTGCTGTCCCTTGCAATGGGAATTATTATCACATCGCAGTGAGGAAGCTGAGTGACTGGAAGTATATAAATATTTGCGATGAAGGCAGTGACAACAAAAGTTGAGAATCCTTGGTTTTCTATTCTCTAATTGCGCACTATTAATAACTCTCCAGACGAGATGATGCAAGGATGGCATATTGTTATAGAGGAGAGAAAAAAATAAAGATGAAATTGCTTGCTAGCGAGATCTGAAAAGAAGCCAGCTGGCTAATTGCTGAGGGGGCAAGCAATTCTATATCAACTTAATAGTATAAGAATCTAACTGTCAGTATCCATTCAGTACATTTCCACTCGAGGAATAAAGATCAATCCATTCTAATTAATCGATGGAATTATTACAAAGTACACTACCATCTATGAGGGTATTACTATCAGTGAGAAAGTATTGTGAAATAGAAAATAATTCTAAATGAGCATTATAATTTTTATTATTATTATTTGAGAGAAGTTGGTTCAGGGTGCAGTCAATTTAACACACAATTAAACTTAATTTATTGGTGCCTTTTGTACGGTAGGTATTAAAAATTTTTGAAATATAGGTGGATAGAATGTTCATACTGTCTTCGTCTATGTTATTGGACAATAAATTGTTTAGGTCCAATATTCTATTGTTTTTTATTTATTTATTCGTATGTATTGCAGTTTGTCACAATTGAAAAGAAAAAACAAACAATCATATCCTAAATATATTACCGATTTTCAAAGTTAGGATGGTTGATTTTTAAAATTTTAATGGCACAAAATATCGCGGTCATCAGTGCCAGATATATTCATTTTATAGAAGATTAAGTTAAGATAAATAGTATAAGTTAAAATATTAAAAGAGATATTCATTAAAAGATATTATAATATATGTATAATTCTACTTGAGATAAATGAATGTTAGATAATATTCAAGAGAAAAGAATAAATAAATAAAAAAAAATAAATAAATATATAAATTAAATAAAAATAATAATAATAAATAAAGATAAAAAAAAGTAGATAAAATAGATAATAATAAAAATAAATAAGTAATAGTAATACATTAATATTTAATTGAAAAAAAAGTAATAAATATAATAATTAGAAAAGTAATTAAAAAATAAGTAAAATGAAATATAATAGAAAAAATAAAAAAATAAAATTAAAAAAAAAATAAAAAAATATATATATATATATATATATATATATATATATATATAAAATAATTTAAGTCCAAAGAAAACAAGAGTAGTTCAAATAAGCTTGTAAAAATCCATTTGAGAGAGGAGACACATTAATTCATCAATCCTTTTTCCATTGTTTCCCAAAGCATCTGCGACGTTGCTTGGTATTCTATTTTTGTTCAGCTGTCTGGTGTAGAAGGAACATTCTTCAAAAATGTGAGCTATGGTCAAGGTTTCCCTACAATGCTTGCATCTTGGGGGCAATTCTTTTGATATTATGTGCCCATGCTTTAGCCGTGTGTGTCCGATTCTCAGGCGGGCCAGGACCACCTCTTCTCTACGGTCGGTGCGACTTGAGGTTTTCCAAGGTTTTACCTCTTTCTTAATCGCTTTTCAAAGTTATGTGACATATCCAAAATATATGGATTTTAATAAAACAGGTGTATTAAAAAAAAAAATCAGTACCTCTTCAACCCATGAATGGTCTTAGGTTTATTATCTATAGAGATACCTTTCGGCCGTGCAAAGAGGTGATTAGTCCTACCTAAGGCTGGGTGTGCCCCAGGAGGGTCTACATACCCCAGGGTCGCTCCCTGGCTACAATCTAAGATTAAATAACTTTGTCTCAGCCGGGATTCGAACCCGGGACCAGGAGAACAGTTGACTAGTGATCTACCTACTAGACCACGCTGCTCTCATGTCCGCTCTAATACTATTTATTTATTTCATTTTAAACATATTTGTTGATATTTACAACTGTATACAAAATACATTAAGTAAATGGGATGGACATATGGTAAATTAACATGAAATACATGTTAAGACACCACCCGTTGGCAACACTCTAAATATATCCTAAACTAGAAGGTCTCGGGGCCATCTTCTTTTCAGACGCCTCAGAGGGTTATCAGGAATTGAGGAGGAAGACAGCATGGAAACCAGTGGATTAGAGTGGGAATGGAGTTTTTCATGGAATAAATAATACCTGGTTCGGGCTAAATCAGTAACATATGGAACATTAAGTTCTTTATAGATAAGTTTATTCGTGACAAAATATGGAGCATTGAGGATTTTACGAAGGATTTTTGATTGTAAGGATTGGATATGAGAGGAATTCGATGGTTTAGTAGACCCCCATAGCTCTACTCCGTAAGTCCAGAAAGGTCTTATGATGGTCATGTAAATGAGTCTTTTGTAGTTAAGTGGAAGCTTTGACCGTTTGTCTAGTAAGTATTGAAGTAACCGAAAGCGGCGAGCAGTTTCTTGTCTTTTCAGTCTAGTGTGGTGATTTCATGTTAGATGTTTGTCAAGTAGAAGTCCTAGGTAGCGGATCTGTTCAACCGGAACAAGCGGAATATTATTAAAGGATACTGTAGGGAAAGATGTCATAGGTTTACAACGAAGGGTAAAGGTTATTTGGTGGGATTTGTTGGAATTTATTTTAACTCGCCAATTCTGACACCATACCTCAAGGTCTCTGAGGTGGGATTGGAGAATTTGAGAAGCAGCAGTTGGATCGTTATTGACTGATAACACACAAGTGTCATCAGTATAGGTAGAAAGGAAAGTGTCAGGATGGGTAGGGACATCAGCTGTATAGACTGTATAAAGAATGGGTCCTAGGATGCTGCCTTGATGTACACCAGCAGACTGAGGAAAAGGAGGAGGAGTAGGAACCATTGTGATTTATTATAAAGGATCTATTACTGAGGTATGACTGGATAATAAGAAAATATGTAGGAGAGAGGAATGTTCGGAATTTGTAAAACAATCCCGGGTGCCATTTAGAATAGAATAGAATAGAATAGAAAAAATAAATTATTCTGGGACTAGGTCCCTTAAGAATAATAGTTATGTACAATAGAAATATATAACATGTCTGGCCAACGGACCAAATAAACATGAGCACTTATTAATTACAACGATTATTTACAAATACAATTATTAACAATAAGGAGAAAAGCTATACATAAAAAAAACTAATAAAAGCACATAATACCTTCCATTCATCATCTAAACCTTTTATTTCTTTAGTCCTTTAACATTTTTTTATTCAAGTCGACGTTTCGGGGTTGTTTCCCCATTTTCAAGACTGAAAACAATTTATACTTTTACTAGCAGTGGCTATGAGATGTGAAAAATGTTCTAGCAAGGAATAAGGTAATTAAAGTATAGTTAGTTTAAAATAATTATGACAAATTGCTGAGCTTCATTTTTCAAGGAAAAATATTTAAATAATGTGATTTTATTCAATAGTAAAAGTATAAATTGTTTTCAGTCTTGAAAATGGGGAAACAACCCCGAAACGTCGACTTGAATAAAAAAATGTTAAAGGACTAAAGAAATAAAAGGTTTAGATGATGAATGGAAGGTATTATGTGCTTTTTTAAAAGTTCCAATTAAGAAAACTTCCAAAAAAATTAAAAAAGAAAAAAAAAAAAACTAACAAATTACTTCAAAAAAAAAAAAATATATATATATATATATATATATATATATATATATATATATACATATATAATATCTTCTAAATATTGTCTTCTGAGAAAATAAAATCTAATTTTAACAAAATCAAATTAAAATTTGGACGGTAAACAAAAATCGTCTTTCATTCAATGTAGACTTCTAGATGAAATTGACATATCATATTTGCTGATCGTCTATTTGGGATGACAGTAGGTAATGGCGGATATGGTTCGGTAGAGAATTCCAGAGTGTAGTAGAGCGAACAATAAAGGAATGATCAAAAATTTTGGTTCTGTGGGTAGGAGCATAAAGGTCAGAATGTTGGGATCTAGTTTCGAGTAAGTGGACTGAGGATTTAAATTAAAGGAGACTGTGGATGTAGGATGGACGCTGGGAGTTGATAGTTTGATAAAGGTTGATTTATTTATTTATTAGGATAGTTGATTTATTTATTTAACTCGATGATTTGGCCATCCAACCTACTCTCAGAAGTGGTGTTAAACATATTTTATTACTTTTATTACACCAAACGCCGAGCAAGATCATTATGGCAGCGCACCCGACACCCAACAGATCGCCGCTCCTATAACTTCTATTGTAAACAATTGAAGAGGGAGTTGGCGACCTTCCGTTCCCAGTCCTTTAATTCCTACCTCTCCTCTCTATCAGCTCGTGATAATTCCCTGTGGAATGTCACGAAAAAGATCCTAAAATACCATCAAGTTTCCCATCCTCTCCGACGTGGTGATGACTCCTGGGCTGCGTCTGATGAAGATAAAGCCGAGGAATTCGCCACACACCTCTCCAAAGTTTTCACTCCTCACCCGGAATCCCACGCCAATCACACCGCAACAGTGCAAGACTTTCTTATGTCACCAATTCCACTTTCCTTACCTCCTAAAGCTATTAATCCCTCTGAGGTCAAATATCTTCTCCAAAAACTGACCCTCCATAAATCTCCTGGACACGATCTCCTTACTCCCCAGATCCTCCGACAACTTCCGCAGAAAGCTATTATATTCCTTACTTATATTTACAACTGCATCCTACGCACCACCTATTTTCCTCTGTTATGGAAACATTCCACTATCATTCTTTTTCTAAAACCAGGCAAACCTTCCAACAACCCTTCATCCTACAGGCCTATTAGTCTACTCCCCATCCTCTCAAAAATCTTCGAAAGGCTTCTTCTTAAACGTATCCTACCCATATTAGAATCTCAAAATCTTCCTTCCCATCAGTTTGGATTCCGTCCTCAGTATTCCACAGTTCAACAGGGGCTCCGAGTTGTAGACCATATTTCCTCAGCTCTTGAATGCAAAGAGTATTGTTCTGGTGCGTTTCTGGACATTGCGCAAGCTTTTGACCGGGTATGGCACACTGGATTACTCTTCAAGCTGAAAACCCATTTACTCCAGTCTCTATACCACATTCTCCGATCCTATCTCTCAAACCGTTCCTTCCGCGTTCGCTGTGGTGTAGAATTTTCTAACCTTTATCCCGTTGAGGCCGGTGTTCCTCAAGGCAGCGTCTTGGGACCCGTCCTCTACATCCTTTACACTGCTGATATTCCTACACATCCTGATACCTTTCTGGCAACGTTTGCAGACGACACCGCCATCCTATCATCCAGTTCCAATCCTGAAACAGCATCCTTAAACCTGCAAAGACACCTTTCTCTTATCGAAGACTGGTGTAATGCTTGGCGCATAAAGGTGAACGAAGCAAAATGCAAACACGTAACCTTCACTCTTCGACGAAACTCCTGTCCGCCAGTTTACTTCAATTCCATTCCAATTCCTTCTTCAGATACAGTCCGGTATCTTGGCTTACTGTTAGACAAAAGATTGACTTGGAACCCACATACAAGACTTAAAAGACAAGAACTCAACCGACGATTCGGACAGTTATACCGACTACTCAACAGAAAATCTGAACTTACAGTTGACAACAAATTATTAATCTACAGGACAATACTGAAGCCCATTTGGACCTACGGACTTGAACTGTGGGGGACAGCTAAACGTACTAACATCAAACGCATTCAATCCTTTCAATCCAAAGTCCTCCGTACAATAGTAAATGCTCCTTATTATGTTTCCAACTATACCTTGCACCACGACCTTAATGTTCCTTTTATTTCAGACCTGATTCCATCCAAATTTTCCAAATTCCACCAGAATCTCATTCATCATCCTAATCCTCTAGCTCAATCCCTATCCAGCTCCACTCATCCATACAACCCACCTAGAAGGTTGAAACGGCAGTGGCCTCGTGACCTCTTGTAACATGTATATTGGAGTTCTAGCATTGGCTAGATTCTCCACTCACGTGCTGTATGCTTGCGAATTGTATATAGGTATGAGTGACTATTGTATATATTTTTATTGATTTTATTTTGTATATATGTATATCTTATTATTATTATTATTAAATAAATTTATTGTTTTGTATATATCGTGTGAATGTAGTATGAATGTTGTACGTTATCACTATTAAAAATGTCCTGAATTGGACATATTGTAATATTGCTCAATAAATAATTGTAAAAAAAAAAAAAAAAAAACTTTTATTACAGAACGTTTTTCTGGCTACTAAATTCTGTTCTACGTGATTAAATGCGAATTTTTTCAACAAAATAAGCGAAACACGAGATTTTTGAACATTTTCTCAGAATCAAATCTAAAGGTTTTAAGCTGCCAATATTAGTGTAATATTTAATAGGTTTTAATATCATCACCATACAGTTCGTAGACCTCCCTGTTAGTTCGCTTCCTCCAATTCTCGCGTACCCTGACTCATCCAAATATTCGACGCAGAATTTTTCATTCGGAAATGAATATCTCCTTTTCTTCAGCGCTTGTCAGAGTCCAGGCTTCTGATCCGTGACGACTGGCCGGATTAGGATAGCTCGACTCCTCAAGTGCTTCGTAAGCCAAAAATATCATCTGTTTCCAGGAGGGTCTTTGTTGCTGACCACTGAGCCTAAATAGATGAACTGGTCTACACATTCAAACGAAAATGGACCCATCCTTACCTCTCCTCCTACAATAGCTACTACCCCAGGCCCAGCTAGCATATATTTTGTTTTCTCTTGGTTTACCGTCCCATGCCCATTGCTTCTGCTGCTTCAGCTAGCCTCAGAAATGCCACCATCAACACCTCAAAGGATCTCACAACCAGGTCCAAGTCATCGGCAAATCCCAGCACCTATACCAGCCTGTCAATGATTGTTCCAGAGGCTTGTATTCTAGAATCCCTAATTATCTTTTCGAGAGCCAGATTAAATAAAAGACAGGCGAGACCATCGCCCTACCTCACACCTCTCCTGGACTCTCTCTTCTCAAATCTCCTAATCGATTTCCCTAAAATGAGCTTTTTACCCTATCGATTGTGATCCTTAATAGGCGCACTAGCTTAAAATTGATACCAGGACCTTGCTGCTGCTGTCGTAGGCACAATTTTAATATTAAACAGAATTATACCTGTATTGTTATAAATACCTTGTCATACTTCAGGAATGGTTCATAAACATCAGAGACATACCTGGAAAAATAAAGAATCTTTTAAAAATTTGTAAATTAATGAAAATTATAAACAATATGAAATTAAATTTAAAAAATCTGGTGCGGGCAACACACGATTTTCACTTACCTCTGATTTTAGAACCAAATAAAGAATTTTCAAGTACAGTTGGTGATAAAAATGAGTGAAACCATTAAATAATTAATTAAATGGAATTTCTATAATAACACATGTTTTAAAAAAAAAAATTATATTATTATCTAAAATGATCACTTAGTTTTATCGTCTTTTCATCACTCTCTATTAACTTTTAAAAACTTGTGTATGAGATAATATTTTTTCTAAAACCTCAAGCTTTCCAACGGTATATCATACATGTATATTACTGTTCTCATGTTCAAAAACAAAAAATTGCATTAAAAAAATATTTTTTTTCAGTTTTTTCCTTTAGTTGGGTATCGAATTCATTCAATTTATATATATACCGGTTTTTTATCAGTAGTAACAAGATAATAAATTTATTTTTATAGAATAACCAAAATTAAAGGTACTTTAGAAGAAGACAATTTAAAATATCGGCATTTATGCCCTGTCAGACTATTTTAATTAGAATCAAACCTACATGATATTAAAGCCTATTGAATTTTACATCGATATAGCGAGTTTAAACAAAATCGTCGGAACCGTTTTTGAGAAAATCGTAAAAAGGTGCAAAATGCGTGGTATAAAGTGGCTCTTCTGGCCATAGGCTGATTTTGATGAAAAAGATTTTGTGACATCTCGGGCGTATAGTTAAATATGAAATTTCAGTTTCATAAGACTTTTCGTTTTCGCCCAGGAGTTACCACACACAGACCTTTTTGCGAGACTTTGTTATTTGTATTTCCGTTGAAAACTGGAATTCGAAAATTTTCACGTAATACTTTCTTTCCCTTACTATACATAGTAAGTGAAAGTAAAAAATAAAACAGAACATATACAGTAATTTGTAAGATGATACAATTGCAATAAGGCTAAAATTAACACTTCTTTTAACATAATAAACCCATTTAAAATAAAACTCACACACAAAAACCACAACAATGTCCAACATAGAACTGAGTTAATATTAAAATATTCAGGGTAACACTGATCAGACATAGTAGAAACATCAACAGAGGGTTTTCTCGAATGAGCACGTTCTATAAGAATCGGATTTATAGCTGTTACATCTAAATTTTTATAATATATTTAAATATTTGTATCAATATGAGTTTATTTAATTTCAATAACATGAGCATTTTTTGTATTTTGGACCTCTGATTATTTGTATTTGGTGTAATTTTTATCGATTTAAATGGTAATCATTTCTTACATAAAGTGTTAAACCTGTTTATTTTTTTATTTTGGCATATTATTTTGGATAGCTTGAAATTGAAATTAAATGTATTTCCTGATTTTCTGAAGTGAGTGGTGAGTACAGTTCGATTTGGTTTATCAAAGATTTTTGTTATTCATGTGCAACTGTATTTGTGTTGATATACTATTTTTACTTTTACTTAATATATATAGTAAGAGAAAGTATTGCGATCGTAAAAATTTTCGAATTCCAGTTTTTAACGGAAATACACGTTTTAGGGTCCCCTGAGTCCAAATAACAAAGTCCCGTAAAAAGGTGTGTGTGTGGCAACTCCCGAGCGGAAACGGAAAGTCCTATGAAACTAAAATTTCATATTTATGACAACTACACGCCCGAGATGTTACAAAAACTTTTTCATCAAAACCAGCTACCAGAAGAGCCACTTTATAGCATGCATATTGTACCTTTTTATGATTTTCTCTAAAACGGTTCCGACGATTTTGATTAAACTTGCTATATCGATGTAAAATTCAATAGGCTTTAATATCATGTGAGTTTCATTCTGATTAAAATAGTCTGACAAGGTTTAAATTCCGATATTTTAAATGTTCTTCTTCTGAAGTACCTTTAATTTTGTAGATTATATAAAAATAACCATATTATCTTGTTAGCATTTATATATAACAGCTAAATATGCATGTTGAGCGAATTTGCAAAACAACTAAATGAGAAAACTGAAAACATATTTTTGTATGCATTTTTTTTGTTTTTAACTAAAGAACAGTAATATACATGTATAACATACCGTTGTTAAAGATTTTAGAAAAAATATTATCTTATACAAAAGCTTTTAAAAGTTAATAGAGAGCGATGAAAAGCCGATAAAACTAAATGATTATTTTAGATATTAATATAATAGATTTTTTAATAAAACACTTATTTCTATTGAAATTCCATTTTATTAATTTTTTAATGGTTCACTGATTTTTATCTCTTACTGATTTGAAAAATATTTAATCGATTCTAAAAACGGAGGTAAGTGAAAGTTGTGTGTTGCCCGCACCAGATTTTTTTAATATTGTTCACATGTATTAAATAAGATTTTCCGCATTTATCTTTACCAAAAATTTTGTATACTACATTAAATTTTATTCCTAGTTTGTCTCTGTCTTTAGTTTATGTGAATATTTTGGATAAAGATGTTGTATTTTTTAATATTAACAAGAAAAAATAAAATCCAGGAGGAAATAAAGTGACAATCAAAGCCGGAAAATGCGGCGGTATTAATCAGTAGCGAAATCACTAAGTTCGCGAGTTCTATCGATTCCTTTCGGATGTGAAAATTGGCCGATTACTTAGAAGGATGAACAACCCCATAACGTTTTCGAAAATAAGGTACTGTTTAAAATATTTGGAGTGTGGAGTGTGGAGAATTAAGAAGGTTGTGCGGAATTTCGGAATTTATATCCTGTGAGTATAATAAAGTTGAAGCATTGCAGACACTAAAATGGGTGTGTAAAGTTGTTGGGCACAGTGAAGAATGAATTCCCATAAAAATAATAAATCGACTGGTAAGCGTCCGAGAGGTAGGACGAAGCGTCGATGGGAGGATTGTCAAGTCTGATGTTGGGGGGCTTGAATGGTGATCGTTGGACGGATTTGTGTAGGCAGTATTTAGTGCTATCTGCATCCAACCTTCGGGTTCAGTAGGCCTATTATAGTTGCTATGTTTTAATGTAATAGCCGAATTGATATTATTTTCGTTAATATCAAGTGCTTTAGAAATAGTTGGTATGTATGCAAAATGGTAAAATGTTTTTGTGAAATTCTTATTGTGTGATTTTTTTGGGGATATTAATGTCTGATTTAGTATTTTGCAGATGAGTTTATGTAACAATTTTTAAAAGAACTACTACTTTCTTTTACGCCGTTTTTCGATACTTTAGACGTTAATTTTCAGGCGGGAGGTATTGGATTCTTGCTGTGTTAATTTCGTATCGACTGGGGCATTGACTTGTGTAGTGGATGTATCTTCCGGAGTAAATTATTACGAAAACGGGAAAGTACAGCATTCCTGAAAATTTTCAATTGGACATTTTCAAACGTATTTTTTTTTTTTCGATTTAAGAAACAATTCTTTGTTGAGTAATATTACAATCAGTCTAATTTAGGACATCACGAACGTAATTACGCATTTTATGGCCCTTGAGTCCAAATAAGCAAGTCCCACGAAAAGGTCTGTGTGTAGTAAGTCTATTACGAAAACGAAAATTCTTACGAAACTTCAATTTCTTATTTAAGACAGGCTCTACTAAACCATCGAACTCATCTCGTGTCCAATCCTTACAATCCAAAATCCTTCGTAAAATCCTCAATGCTCCTTATTTCGTCACAAATAAACTCATCCATAAAGACCTTAATATTCCATATGTCGCTGACTTAGCCCGAACCAGGTACTATTCCTTCCATGACAAATTCCATTCCCACTATAATCCATTAGTTTCAATCCTTGCTTCCTCATCGATCCCTCATCATCATCCGAGGCGTCTAAAAAGAAGATGGCCACGAGACCTTCTAGTTTAGAATATTTTTAGAGTGCTGCCACTGGGTAGTGGCTCTACATGTATTTCATGACCAATTTTTATGTAACCATCACATTTACTTGATGTATTTTTTTAAAATACAGTTGTAGATATCAAGAAATATGTTTAAACTAAAAAAAAATTAAGACAAGTATACGCCCGGTATTATACAGTAACTTTTTTAAATAAAACTTGGTGAACATGAAGAGTGTTTTGCACCTCTTTACGATTATCTCAAAAACAGTTAAAACGATTTTGATTAAACTGGCTATATCAATGTAAAATTTAAGGAGCTTAAATATAAAAAAGGTTTCATTCCAATTTTCTGATTCAAATTATTTGAAAAGGTTGAAATGCCGATATCTTCCTTCTTCCGGTAAAATATCTTTAATTTTGTAGACAGAAAAAAACAAAAAAAAAACATAATATCTTGTAAGCATATCAATATGAAATTAAATGTTAAAAATTATGACGACGCTGCTGAAAAGCGGTGAAATAAAATGATATGTAACATGGATATGCATGAAGCTTGAGAATGGCCCTAGAGGCTGAAACGTTGCGATGACTTGAAATTAATTAAATTGTTTTAAAAAATATATATCCAAGAATTCTTTAGTAAAATGGCCTAATATTTATCAAATAAAGATTTAAGAGAAAATATCTAATACACTGAATAGTAAAAATTAATGGATGGTGATAAAAAACAAACAATAAAACTAACTGATTGTTGTAGATAACAATTAATAAAATTCTATCGAAACTCAAGATAACTTTAATCGTTATTACCTTGAAGCATATACATTTATAAATTTAAAAAAATTACTATTTCTTTTGATTTATTCGAGTATAATAATCAGAACTATTATTTTAAGCATATTTAGAACTTTTATTAGCTGTATGTCTATATTTATAAAAGAAAGCACTACTCAATTTTCTGGTATCTAAAAAAATTACTATTGTTGTGAGGCTAAAATTTTTCCTGGAGGTTCGTCTTACCGCCTAGATGTGCAATAAGGCAGGATTTGAAAATCTTCGCCCAAAAAGTGGTTGAACAACCTAAACGTAAAATTGTCTTAATCTGATATGTATCAGCAAAGGTACAAAGATTTTATAACAAATATATTTAAGCATATTACTGTTGTTATCTGTTCGTTTAACGTCACTTTTATACTATTATGGTTAATCGTATGATGACTAATTTTTTCCTCTCCAAGTTTAGTTAGGGTAGAGATCTTTAACGAGTTCATGGAATCGCAAAGACTTGGGACCACCATTTTACGTCCACTTCGAAGGAGGGCATAACTAAGGTTGTTTTTTACTCTCATTAAAAAATCTTAAGGACACCAGGCTGGTCACTACATACAGGTGACCGACCCTTTTAAGCATATTGCTTTTCATATCTGTTTCGAGTGTAGGTTCCTATGCAAATATATTCAATTCTTATTTATTTTTTAAAAATGATTATTTTACATATCAAGTGATTATGGGTATAACCACTTCTACTGGTTTGCTATTGTAAATTTGACAGGAAGAAGTCAAGATCGGGCTTTAAATGATAACAAAGAGTAGCTGATAGTTGATATTTATTATAGCCAATCTCACTATAAACGCACATCAATTAATACGAAATGCAATATTCGCGAGCAAAGCTGCGTGACACAGCTAGTAATTAATAAAACTAACAACAACATAAATATCTTAGAAAGGGATTAACCAATTTTCTTATGCACATTTAATAGGTATGCGAATAGGTCCTTAAGTATATTTCATACGTCCAGGTGATTGCAGTTACACTATCTAGAAATTCGTCAATTTGTTTTTCCACGATTTTTATTTTATTATTATTTGTTTTTAATGTTCAACTACCAAAACATAACTATAACCCTAAATATTTACCCTTCTTCTTCCCCCTCTCATTTTTTGCCCTCTATTTTAGTACATTTTTATGAATAATATTCAAATAATTTAACTCTCGTTCTTATTACGAAATCAAGTACAGGCAACACTTCCTCTTACACCGGCTGTTAATATACATTTAATAACTATTAAAAAGGCTAAAGTTAATTTAAAGAAAAACTTTATTCAAGTTCATTAGGAAACATATCGTTAACAATATAAAATCGTAATCTATACTAATATTAGAAAGCTGAAGAGTTTGTTTGTTTTAACGCGCTAATCTCAAAAACTACTGGCTCGAATTGAAAAACTTCTTTTTGAGTTGGATAGTCCATTTATCAAGGAAGGCTTTAGCCTATATAACATCACGCTACGACGAATAGGAGTGAAGAATCAGTGGAAAACGTCCTGATGATGACCCATAATAGGGGTCGAAACGTTAGCAAAAAATAAATGGTTGAAAAGTAGAGGGAAAACAGGCGAGCTGGCACACTTTTTTGCGCAGCCAATCAGATGCCAGCATTTGGTCACGTGACCTATGGCGGGAGATTTGAATTTGAATTTCCACCACGACCTAACCTTAACCACGCTGGTTCGCGCCATCGACCTAACCTAAACCACTAAGCCACGCCCCTTTTTAGTCACGTGACCCTTAATCAACCTAGCCTAAACCACTAGGCCACGCCCCTTTTTGATCACGTGACCCCTGTTTGAGAGTATTAAGTCTTTATAAAGCATGAGTCTACCCGGCGTCCATTTTCTTTTCCCTACGTTTTGGGCTAATTTAGTATTTATAAAGCATGAGTCTACCCGTCCGCCATTTTCTTTCATGACGTCACAATTTATAAAGCATGAGTCTACCCAGCGTCCATTTTCTTTTCCCTAAGTTTTGGGCTAATTTAGTATTTATAAAGCATGAGTCTACCCGTCCGCCATTTTCTTTTATGACGTCACAATTTACAAAGCATGAGTCTACCATGCGTCCATTTCCTTTTCCCTACGTTTTGGGCTAATTTAGTATTTATAAAGTATGAGTCTACCCATCCGCCATTTTCTTTTATGACGTCACAATTTACAAAGCATGAGTCTACCATGCGTCCACTTCCTTTTCCCTACGTTTTGGGCTAATTTAGTATTTATAATGCATGAGTCTACCCGTCCGCCATTTTGTTTTATGGCGTCACAATTTAAAAGCCTTAAGTCTATCCAGCCGCCATTTTGTTTTTTAATATAGGATTAGTATACCTGACCGGTTCGAGCATGCACCGACATGTCGAATCATGTAAAAACAGGTTAGCGAAAGTACAAGCAGGTTTGAATCATGTTGAAGCATGCAGTTATGTGAAACGGAAACATGGACTTTGAACCTTCCTAATGCCTTTAATATAAACATCGTTATAGGGCTTCTTAATCCTGTACAGCTTTGAACTTTGATCTTTAATCCTACATTTTAAGTAGCGATAAAAAGTTCCTTAAGCTTAAACGTAAATATGGACTTTGAACCTTCTTAATGCCTTTAATAAAAACATCGTTATACGGCTTCTTAATACTGTACAGCTTTGAACTTTGATCCTTAATCCTAATATTTAAATAGCGATAAAAGGTTCCTTAAGCTCTTGGACTACGGTCTATTATATTCCTATGTGTAATGATTTTTAATCCTATACAGCTTTGAACTTTGATTCTTAATCCTACTATTTAAATAGCGATAAAAGGTTCCTTGAGCTCTGAGACTTTGAAGCATTATTATATATATAAATATAATGCGGAACTTGTAAATATAATCTCTTAGTATTCTAAAGATTTAATCGTAAACAAGATAAATTTAAGAAATCAATATAAACTTTGTTCTAATAATGGCTTAAAGTATAAATATATAATAATATAAAACTTGTACCTATTTCGGTAGGCGAATTTAATTTTTTATATATATTTTTCAACCTTTTTAATTGTTTTCTCAACTTCTTAAACCATTTTTTTACCTTTTATATGTATTATTTACTTATCATTAACAATTCTACTTTGGAATTGCTATTTGCGATGTTTTCGGAAGAGGTCGGCTAAGCTCGGAAATATTCGGCTGGCCGCTATTTTTTAGATACACTCGGGAGTGTTTGGGCTTTTTCGGCTGCTCTCGGGCTTCTTCGGCTGCTCTCGGCCATATCCGGCTTCCCCCACTCCTACTCACACGTCTTAATCATATACTTTTTGAACTTTGCTCGGATAATTCCTAAGGCGGCTATAAATAGGTGCGTTTTTCAGAACTCTTCCTCATTCTCTTATCCAGCGTCAAGGTGACATCTCGATAACTTGTGAGTACCATTTTTTCTATTTTGGCCTTATAGTGTGCATTAGTGTTTAAAAAAAAATTATCCTAACTTTTCTTTCAACTATTTCTTTAACGATTTTTTTATTTCATACCTAGCTTCATATTTCATTTTTTCTTTAGTTTTAATATTAATTTTTTTTTTTAGGACTCTTTTTGGTTTTTTTTTTTTTAATTCATAGTTTGAATTTGTTTTATTTTAAGTTAGTGAATTATTTTTATTTTATATTTTCACTATCTGACAGTTTTTGGTTTATTTGTGTTTTTTTTTTTTAAGTTTAAAATTAAAAATGTCAACAACCAATAATAATTGCCAGTATTGCAATAGAGATTTTAGTAGGGAGTTTGACAAATTCCGTCATGAAAAGTCATGCTTAACCTCACAGGCACGGCGTACATGTGTTTCCTGCGGAGAAAAATTTCAGTCTAAAAAACAGTGGATGAAGCATGTACGCCGCTGCCTGAGAGAAACGCCGCTCGTCATGACCAAGCGGAGGCGGTTGGAGGCGGCTATGGGGTCTTTATACCAAATTGAAACTTCCTTTGGAGGGGACCTCAAGACTTTTTTTCTCCCATGTTCGGAATCAATTGATGTAGTAGAATTTCTGTGCAAACAGACAGTCACACTGCATCGGTTGATTTCAGAATTTTGGGCGGAATCAGACTCTCCCTTAAAATTCAATTTGGTTTTGGAGGCCACGTACGAAAACGTCAGAGGAGAGTCCTGTGATCGTGCCTTCAAAACCAAAAACAAAGCAATGTATGACATCTCTTCCATCTTGGATATTCTCAGTGGCATGTATGCGAAGTTGGCTACCGAGATGGAAGAGATGGCAATGAAAGGGAGCGGCTGGTTCCTAAAAAGTCTTGACGGTCTTCTCTTAAGGGTAAACAGATTCAGACCTCTAGGCGCCTCCAGCTATATACCTCTTCCACCTAAAATAGCCGCCAGAAAAGCTGTAATTAATGTGCAAAACAATGACGAGCGGTGTTTTAAATACTCGATACTAGCCCACCTTATCGATAGTCGTAATTCTTTTCGAGTTAGTAAATATAGGAACTTGGAGCACAGCTATAACTTCGACTGCATTTCCTTCCCCACTCCTCTCCAAGAGGTGAAAACATTCGAACGACACAATAACATCAGTGTGAATGTTTTTGCCATTGGAGAGACAGGAGACGTGTACCCGCTGAAAGTGGTAAAGGAGGAGAAGGCTGACCATCGTGATTTACTTTTGCTGACAACGGAGGATGGGCGAAGTCACTTCGCCTATATCAAAGACTTCAATAAATTAGTGGCGTCACAGATTTCTAGGTACCACAGCGGAAGACACGTCTGTAAGCGATGTTTCACCCATTTTAATGTAGGAGGGAGAAACATCGCTGAGCGGGTGAGGGAGCACATGGAGTACTGTGGGGATAATAAGGCTACTCGCATCGTACTCCCGGCTTGCGACGACGAAGGGAATTCTCAAAAGGTATCTTTTATTAATATACAACGGCAGGTGAGGATTCCTTTCGTTGTCTACGCTGATTTTGAATCTATGTTGGAAAAGATTCAGCCGGGAGATTTAAGACAAACGAGACCCTACCAGAGACACCTTCCTATGAGTTTTTGCACGTACGTCAAGGTATCAGATGATATCCCACGCCACTTATTGCCTACAAATTTTCCCACTGAACCCTTCATCTACACAGGTGAGGATTCAGCGGAAAAATTTATGAATTATATCAAGGAAGTAGCAGGGAAGGTGTCTCAGGTGTACTCCATGAAGCGGCACATGCTACCCCTGACACCATTGCAGATGGAAGCCCACC
Source organism: Piezodorus guildinii (assembly GCA_023052935.1). NCBI lineage: Eukaryota > Metazoa > Arthropoda > Insecta > Hemiptera > Pentatomidae > Piezodorus > Piezodorus guildinii. Next base: position 183,427,417 of record CM041293.1, on the reverse strand, counting down.
ATCTATCCCAATCCTGTTACCTCTGTTCCCGCCCATTTACTCCCGACAATGGGAAAGTGATGGATCACGATCACATCACAGGGATGTATCGTGGTCCAGCACATTCCAAATGTAACATCCTTTATAAAACCCCACGTTTCCTACCCGTCCTATTCCACAATCTTAGCGGTTATGATGCTCACTTCATCGTCCGAGAGTTGGGGCATGGATTAAGTGAAGAAGAAAAAAATAAGATAAGAATAGATGTCATCCCCAACTCTGAGGAAAAATACATCTCCTTTGGAATGACAGTGGGCGCATTAACCGTTAGGTTTGTGGACTCCTTTCGTTTCATGGCTTCCAGTCTCGATAGGTTGTCCAAGAATTTGCCCAAACCTAATTTTAAGGAGACGAGCAAATTCTTCCCCGCCGATCATTTGGACCTCGTGATCAGAAAAGGAGTGTACCCCTATGATTACATGGACTCGTTTGAGAAACTTCAGGAGACGGTTCTGCCCCCGAAGGAGGCATTTTATAGTCAATTGAATGAAATGCCTATCTCAGACGAGGACTATCAGCATGCTCAAGCGGTATGGGACGTGTTTAATATCAGAACCCTGGCCGAGTACAGTGAATTATACCTCAAGGTAGACGTGACGCTTCTTTGCGACGTCTTTGAAAATTTCAGAGATGTCTGCTTGAGGGCTTATTCACTGGACCCGGCCTGGTATTACACGGCACCCGGACTTGCTTGGGATGCCATGCTGAAGTATACGGGAGTACAATTAGATCTTTTGTCTGATTATGATATGGTCCTAATGATCGAACGGGGAATAAGGGGTGGCTTGTGCCAATGCAGTCACCGGTATGGAAAGGCGAATAATAAATATCTGAACCCAAGTCGCGATCCCCAGGAGGAAACTTCGTACATCGCCTATCTGGACGCTAATAACTTGTACGGGTGGGCGATGTCGAAGACCCTTCCGTCTGGCGGTTTCGAATGGGTTCAGAATCCGGAAACTCTAGATTGGCTCAACTTACCGGAAGACGGGCCTTTCGGTTACATAGTTGAAGCCGACTTAGAGTATCCGGAAAGCTTGCACGATTTGCACAACGATTTCCCTCTGTTGCCAGAAAATAAGGTACCCCCAGGATCAAATTTTAAAAAACTTTTAGCTACTCTGAGCAACAGAGAGAAATACGTTTTGCATTTCGTTAATCTACAGCAGGCCATGGGCTTAGGACTAAGGTTAGTTCGAGTACATCGAGTACTTAGATTCCGGCAATCATCTTGGCTTCGTAGTTACATTGACCTCAACACCAGACATCGACAACAGGCGACTAATGATTTCGACAAAGACTTCTACAAGCTCATGAACAATGCCGTTTTCGGCAAATTCATGGAAGATGTTCGAAAACGGCATAAGATTGAGCTTGTAGTTAGTCAAAGACGACTGAACAAACTCATATCAAAACCTACATTTAAGGACAGGACAGTATACACAGAGTCATTGGTTGCAGTACATTCGGACTTTGAACAGATTAAGATGAACAAACCTATTTACGTAGGGATGGCCATCCTTGATCTATCCAAAGTCCGAATGTACGATTTCCATTACAACACGATATTACCACATTACGGACCGAACAGACTAACACTCATGTATACGGACACGGACAGTTTGTTATATATTATAAGGACTGATGACTTTTACAAAGACATACAAAATTTTATAGACGAAATGGACACATCAGACTACCCCCACGACCACCCCGCATACAGTACACACAACAAAAAGGTGTTGGGTAAATTTAAAGACGAAGCCAACGGAGTGCCCGTCTCTGAGTTTGTCGGACTGCGTGCTAAGATGTACTCGATACGAATTCACGCCGATAAAGAAAAGAAAAAGGCGAAAGGGATAAAAAAGATCGCTGTAGAGAAGAAACTGACATTCAACGACTACATCACATCTCTGTTCGAAGGAAAAGAGTTCAAAACTACTTTTCGCTCAATAATTTCAAAGCACCACGAACTCTTTTCCGTCGAACAGACTAAAACATCCCTTTCGCCTCACGACGATAAGCGACATCAAGTCGACGGAATTCGTACCTTGGCTCATGGTCATTATTCCATACCGGATGTGTAGATGAGGTGTGGCGGCAACAATCAAAATCTCTATTGCAATATTGGCAAACTTTGATAATGTTCACTTGTAAATATTGTATATTATAAAGAGATATCAGTTTTTTTTTTATTTAAATTAGTCACAACTTTTTTTTCTGTTCAAAACATGTTTTGTTTCAACTATTACAAGATGACTTTTTATTTTATTTTATTTCATAGCAATCTTTGAAGTTTTATGTTTATTTTTTTAAATATATATATATATATTTTTTTTTTATTAAAAGAGATTTTTTTTTTGTTGTTTTTTATTAAAAGAGAAGTAGGAAACTGTTAGATTTTTTTTTGTTTCATTCAAGAAGGATATTTTTTTTTGTATATGAAAGGATGGAATTTTTTATTTTTAGTATTTGAAGATTACGTTTTTATTTTTTAACATATGTATTCTTTTAATCTGCACTGTGGCCAAATGAAAAATGGTTTTAATAATTTTTTAGTTATCGCTCCAGATGCTGTATAAGAGATTTTATTTTTATTTTTGTTGATATAATATTGTTGTTTTTATTTGTAAACTAAAGTATGTATGTGAGATGGAATGAATGGGTCCCTGGCGTGGCTCTAAAGGCTCGCAAACCTAAAAGGAATGTGTGTTATGGTTTCAAGAGAGGTTTAAAACGATAAACCTGGAAACCTTAAATGAAAAAAAAAAACAAAAAAAACTACGTTGTGGTTCCAAGAGAGGTTTAAAAAGATAAACCTGGAAACCTAAAATGAAAAAAAAAACTGCGTTTTGGTTCCAAGAGAGGTTTAAAACGATAAACCTGGAAACCAACATAAAAAATAAGAAAAATAGTTTTACAAAATATTAACAACCATATTATATCAACATACCTTCTCGACGCACTCACACCTTGACGAGGTGGGAAGGCTTACTTCTAAATTATATTTAGAAAACCAAGATGAGTGCAAAAAAAAAAATAAAATAAATTATATATAATAGATAAATAATTTTAATATGGTACCAATTTTTAATTTGAAAAATTCTATTAACGAAGATTAGTCGATAAATTTCAACCACGTCGGTAAGTATAAAAGGAGAGGTCAAAGTGCGATTCTTTTCATTTAACATCATGCGCTTGGTAAAGCAACATACTACGATCCGTATTCATAACCTGGACGGAGGCGCTCCAATTAAGAAAGAATCTAGGCACGGTTTACTATTTCCTGATTCGATTCGATGTTTAATATGCGGTCCCTCCAATTGTGGTAAGACTAATCTTATGCTAAGCTTAATTTATGACTCAAAGGGATTAAAATTTGAAAATATCTATTTGTTCGCAAAATCCTTACATCAACCTAAATATAGAGAGTTAGCGCAAATATTAGAACCTTTAACTGATATCGGGTTTTATCAATATGAAGATAACTCACAAGTTCCTCCGCCCAAAGAGGCACTACCCAACTCAGTCTTTATATTCGATGATATTGCCTGTGACAAACAAGATAATGTGAGATCATACTTTTGTATGGGGCGCCATAACGGTGTTGATATATTTTATCTGAGCCAGAGTTATACTAGAGTCCCAAAACATTTGATTAGAGAAAATGCTAACTTTCTTATACTCTTTAGACAAGATGAATTAAATCTAAGACGAATTTATGATGATCATGTCAATTCAGACATGTCATTTCAAACTTTCAAAAAGGTTTGCCAATGGTGCTGGAAAGACGACAGGTACGGATTTTTAGTCTTGGACAAGGATAGACAAATTAATGATGGAAGGTATCGAAAGGGTTTCGAGGCCTATATAATACCGTGAGGTGTTGGGTCAAGCTCATTCCCTAGTTAGGCATGGAAGAGTCAACTAGTGATGTAGTAATGCGTGAAATAATCGAGACCAGGAAGGTTATACAGGAAAAGTGTAATTTATTGAAAAGGAGTCGAGAAGAGACTGATGAATATTTGAAATTGAAGTATAAACCTTTATTGAAATCTATGGAAAGACTAGCGAGTAAGCAGGAGGTTAAAATTCCCCCCTCCGCCCAATGTGAAATTCGAAAGAAGGAAGAAGAAGAAATTCCTCATATTCCATCAAAAATGCCTAAATATTGTCTAGAACAATCGTCACTAACAGATACAACACCAAAGCCTGGGCCTTCTAAAATATTTACTCGTCGTTTAGAGCACGTTTGGGAAAGTACACCAATTCTAAAGTCGGAAGAAGAGTGTGAGCCACCGAAAACCCCACTGCAGGAGGTGAGAGAAGCAACTCAAACTCCTAAAGGAGAAGAAATGTTACAAAAATATTTAGAAAAGATTGGAAATATATCCTCAAAGTATATAATAAAGCTTGTGAACAATGACATTAAAGATCTGGATACTGTATATGGAATCAAATATGATGGTCACAAGTTTACCATCGGCGATACAGTGATTTCTATCAATGAAGATATTCTTACTATAGGTGATGATATCTATCATGGTACACCAGGTCTCTTCGAATTGTTATTTATAAAAAATCCGAATCTTTCATTCGTTAAACAAAGTGATTATGCTTTGTATAAAAAGATTTTGATGCAAACTAATGCACATTTCGAGGGACATAGCCCAAGCGGTAATATGATAAGACTTAAAAATTACCCCAAATACAAAAATGTTATCTCAAAATTGTTCAAATCAAAAAGCGGTACAGGCATTGTTGATCCAAACGTATTAGTTAATCGAATGAGATATTTGATTGGCTCTCAAACAGGTAAGGGTGAGATCTTGGGAATAGAAGCTCAACTTAGAGAAGGGGGTATAATAGTGTAGCGCAGATAAGAAGATTAACAGTACGTCATGGCATCCGTTAAAGAGCAGATCGTGCATGAATTGCACAAACCTGCTAGGAGGGTTTTTAAAAGAAGATCTGTATTACTCAAAGGTATTGATGATTTATGGCAGGCTGACTTGGTTGAAATGATTCCTTATGCTAAATTTAATAAAGGTTACAGATATTTGCTCACTGTAATAGATTGTTTTTCTAAATATGCTTGGGTAGTGCCTATCAAGAATAAAACTGCGTCTGTAGTGTGTCAAGGTTTCGAGAAAGTATTATCTGAGAGAAAGCCAAAGAATTTGCAAACAGACAATGGTAAAGAGTTTTATAACCAAGTATTTCGAAAACTCATGACATCTTGTAATATCAATCATTATTCAACATATAGTAACCTAAAAGCATCAATAATAGAAAGGTTTAATCGCACTCTAAAGTCAGCCATGTGGAAAAAGTTTAGTATACAAGGCAACTACAATTGGCTTGTAGTACTGCCGGCATTAGTAGACAAATATAATAAAACAAAACATAGTACAATCAAGATGGCACCGGCATCCGTTCACGGATTTAAGATTGAAGCAAAACTAATAAAAGAAGTTTATTCTAAGACAACTAGTACAAAAAAGGCTGCAAAATTTAAAGTTGGCGATCATGTAAGGATATCAAAGTATAAAGCACAGTTTGCGAAAGGTTATCAACCATCATGGTCTACAGAAATATTTACTATAGCTGAAGTGAAAAAAACGGTACCTATCACCTATCATCTGAAAGATGATCGCGGAGACAACATTGCTGGTGGTTTCTATCAAGAGGAATTGCAACTTGTTAAGCATCCTAATTGTTACCTTGTAGAAAGAGTTGTAAAAAGGAAAGGTAATAAAGCTCTAGTGAAGTGGCTAGGTTTTGACAGTTCTCATAATTCATGGGTTGATAGCAAGAATGTGGGTATATAAGGCTTGTCAGCATTACCTCTGTATCAGTAGACCATGAAACGTGTTACAAACAAGAAGAAAAAGATGCGAGTCATTTCCACGCCAAAGAGGATCGGGGGAAATGTACATCAGTTGAAAACTAAAGCCAAAGAGATCTTAAAAACTTTTCCTCGCCAAAGGCTAAGCAATTTCGACTTACTCAGATTAGCAAAACTTCATAAACTGCGTCGTTTTAGAGGAGTTTTTATGGTAGATGAATTTCCTACAAAGCCGTGGAAATCTGAACGTGGTATTTTTAATTTAGACAATAGTAATGGTAGAGGAACGCATTGGGTCAGTTACAAGAAAAGAGGAAAATACGTTCAGTTCTTTGACAGCAGTGGAGACAAACCGCCAAGTGAATTCGTTCCGTACATGAAAGATTGCCGAATTTCATTAAATAGAAAACAATTCCAGAAAGTAGGTTCAAACAACTGTGGTCAGCTTTGTTTACTCTTCCTGCTTGATCTTATATAAAAGGAGTTATAACAAAGGAATGTCCATTCAGTAGTCAGACAGCGATGGGGTTGGACTTTAAGAAAGTACATAAAAGCGCGTCTTCAGAGAGAAAAAGTATCATTCCAGTGAAAGCCATTGTTGAGTGCACATCGTTAACTGCGAGCAATATTAGATTTCTTCAAACCGCAGGATATTACGTTTTATCGTCAACATGGAAATATTGAATTTGGAAGAAGCTGATACTTTTGATAATTCAGTTGAAGGGATTGAATTTCATTCTCATCATCCTTATTCGTCAACAAATCTTCAGCCAGGGGATGAAATACGCATCAGTCTGCAACATCAAGATTTATACACACTACCTAGTCACAGCCTGCTGTATGTAGAAGGAAGATTTCTAAAGCAGGATGGTTCAGCAGTTCCCATTGCATCAAAATTAACAAACAACATGTTTGCGTTTTTGTTTGATGAAATAAGGTACGAATTGAGTGGAGTCGAAATAGACCGTGTGAAAAATCCTGGAATCACTTCAACTTTGAAAAATCTAGTTTCGCTCAAGGGAGGTTCCCAGTTTTTGGATAATTGGGGATGGTGCTATCCACAAAGTGATACATTAAACATTACATCGGCAGAGGGGTGTTTCAACCTATGTGTTCCTTTATCATCCCTTCTTGGGTTCTGTGAGGATTATCAGAAAATCGTAATGAATGTAAAGCAAGAACTGATATTCATAAGAAGCAGACATGATGAAAATTGCTACATCACTAGCCAACCAGTAGCTGGGACTGATGCGGTAGAAAAGTGTAAAATAGAACTGGATAGGCTATGCTGGAAGCTACCTTATGTTACCGTAAACGAACATCAGAAGCTGGCTTTGATGCGTCATCTCAAATCAGAAAAAATATTTTCACTAGCCTTTAGAACCTGGGAACTTTACGATTATCCTTTACTGCCAGCAAGTCAGAGACAAATCTGGCCAGTCAAAACATCCAGTCAGCTAGAAAAACCGCGTTATGTAATATTAACTTTTCAAACTGGAAGACTGAAAAATTCTCAAAAAGATGCAAGCCACTTTGATCATTGTAATATTTCCAATGTTAAATTGTTTCTAAATTGTAAAGCTTATCCGTATGATGATTTAAATATAGATATGTCGTCAAATCGGTTTGCTTTGCTCTATCATATGTATGCTTTATTTCAAAATTCTTATTATGGTGGACAAATGCAACCTTTGTCCTCTTTACAAAACTTTAAAGATAAATCACCTTTAATTGTAATAGATTGCTCAAAGCAGTCTGAATCTATAAAAAGTGGACCAGTCGATGTAAGATTAGAATTTGAATCGAAAATTTCATTCCCGGCAAATACTACAGCATATTGTCTAATCATACACGATAGGCTCGTAGAGTATAATCCTCTAATTGGTACAGTTCGGCGAATGGTATAAAATGGGGTGAATCCTTTGCTCAGTGTTCAGTATGGCTACGGCAAGCGGAGCGATAGTAGACTTTCAGTGCTTTGTCGATAGCCTGGGAGGTTATATTATTAAAGAGTTTTCTCTGTTTGATCAAGCTTACAAGTCTTCAAGGCATTGGATTTTTAAGCCACCAAATGAATATAAACCAACCAATAAAAGTATAAGAACGAATTATTGGTTGGAAAATTACTATCATAAAATCAAATGGGATTCTGGAGAAGTTGAGTATGGCATCATTTATAACATTTTCAACAACATTGACCTTAAATATAAATTTGTTTTCGTTAAGGGCCTAGATAAGAAAATGTTTCTATCACGAAATCTCCATCATTGTACTATAATTAACTTGGAAGATTTTGGCTGTCCTAAAATAGAATCACTAATTTTAGATGAGCAAGGCAGCCATTGCATAGTACACAATTTTTCGAAAGAGAAATGTACACAGTATCGCACAAATGCTTTGTCTGCATGGATGAATAAAAATGTGTTTAAAGCTATTCACCATGAATGAAAGGGGTCACTGTCACGGTTTGAACACCTATAAACCCTGAATGAAGGTCAATGGCATGGTCTAACAGCCTCTAAACCTGAATGTGTGAGTGAATGTGTGGTGAATAGAATAACCCTGCAGAATAATTTCGATGCTCATATTTCTCTTTCAAATACATGAACAAAAAATTTAAGAAGAAAAGAAATGTTTTCTTATCTTTGGCTTAATCGAAAATATCTTAAGCACATTATTTCATATGTACTTCATACACCGTTTCTGATTTGCCATACTCTTCCGACCATCCCAAAAGATTCTCGTCATGAACTGACCTATTACAAAAAAAAAAAAGAAAAGGATATGTTTTATTTAATTCTACATTGTATTACATAGAAGATGACATTTTATGTTTATATAAATTCAGATTTTTATTTGCTTTATTTTACATTTAATTTTATTATAAAAATGTTTCATTTAATTATTGATTGTATCACATAGAAGATTATATTTTATTTTTATTTTTTACGAATTCAGATTTTTATTTTTTCGTTTAATTTTATTTAAAAAATGAAATTGTAAAAAAAAAAAAAAAAAAAAAAAAAAAAAAAATAATAAAACTAATAAATTTTAAAAAAATTCACATAAAAAGCTAAAAAATTATTAAAAAAAAAAATTAAAAAAAACAAAACCTCTTCGATGTACCTTTACCTTGACGTGGTGAAGAGGCTTAAGGCTTAATGCCGAACAAAAAAAGGTACAACACTTTACTTAATAATAATATTATAAACTCATTTAATAGGAAACCATTACGATGTAGTATATCATTATTATAATTCACAACTATATTATTATTATTTACACTAAAGTACATCAAATAATATTAATTTGTTTTCGTTCGAGAACATTAACGTTATCATTGTTTATTTCTTTCGGAAGAATTAAGGATTATAGCGAAGTTAGGTAGAAGACCGAAGCCGGCCGAGATTAGACGAATTCTTCCGAAAACATCGCTAATAGCAATTCTAAAGCAGAATTGTTAATGATAAGTAAATAATACATATAAAAGTTAAAAAATGGTCTAAGAAGATGAGAAAATAACTAAAAATGTTGAAAAAATATATAAAAAATTATACTCGCCTACCGAAATAGGTACAAGTTTTATATTATTATATATTTATACACTATCAGTACAAATTTGATGTTTACGTCTTAAATAAAGCTTGTTTACGATTAAATCGTTTTACTATACTAAGAGATAAAACGTACAAGGTCCGCATTATATTTATATATATACTTAAGAGGCTAATGCTTCAAAGTCTTAAGGAATCTTTTATCGCTACTTAAAATGTAGGATTAATGACCAAAGTTCACAGCTGTATAGTATTAAAAATCATTATACATAGGAACATAATAGCCCATGGTCCAAGAGCTTAAGGAGCCTTTTATCGCTATTTAAATAGTAGGATTAAGAATCAAAGTTCAAAGCTGTATAGGATTAAAAATCATTACACATAGGAGAATAATAGACCGTAGTCCAAGAGCTTAAGGAACCTTTTATCGCTATTTAAATATTAGGATTAAGGATCAAAGTTCAAAGCTGTACAGGATTAAGAAGCCGTATAACGATGTCTATATTAAAGGCATTAAGAAGGTTCAAAGTCCATGTTTACGTTTAAGCTTAAGGAACTTTTTATCGCTACTTAAAATGTAGGATTAAAGATCAAAGTTCAAAGCTGTATAGGATTAAGAAGCCCTATAACGATGTTTATATTAAAGGCATTAGGAAGGTTCAAAGTCCATGTTTCCGTTTCACATACCTGCATGCTTCAACATGATTCAAACCTGTTTGTACTTTCGCTAACCTGTTTTTACATGATTCGACATGTCGGTGCATGCTCGAACCGGTCAGGTATAATCATCCTATATTAAAAAAAAACAAAATGGCGGCTGGATAGAGTTAAGGCTTTTAAATTGTGACGTCATAAAACAAAATGGCGGACGGGTAGGCTCATGCTTTATAAATACTAAATTAGCCCAAAACGTAGGGAAAAGGAAGTGGACGCATGGTAGACTCATGCTTTGTAAATTGTGACGTCATAAAAGAAAATGGCGGATGGGTAGACTCATACTTTATAAATACTAAATTAGCCCAAAACGTAGGGAAAAGGAAATGGACGCATGGTAGACTCATGCTTTGTAAATTGTGACGTCATAAAAGAAAATGGCGGACGGGTAGACTCATGCTTTATAAATACTAAATTAGCCCAAAACTTAGGGAAAAGAAAATGGACGCTGGGTAGACTCATGCTTTATAAATTGTGACGTCATGAAAGAAAATGGCGGACGGGTAGACTCATGCTTTATAAATACTAAATTAGCCCAAAACGTAGGGAAAAGAAAATGGACGCCGGGTAGACTCATGCTTTATAAAGACTTAATACTCTCAAACAGGGGTCACGTGATCAAAAAGGGGCGTGGCCTAGTGGTTTAGGCTAGGTTGATTAAGGGTCACGTGACTAAAAAGGGGCGTGGCTTAGTGGTTTAGGTTAGGTCGATGGCGCGAACCAGCGTGGTTAAGGTTAGGTCGTGGTGGAAATTCAAATTCAAATCTCCCGCCATAGGTCACGTGACCAAATGCTGGCATCTGATTGGCTGCGCAAAAAAGTGTGCCAGCTCGCCTGTTTTCCCTCTACTTTGAAACAACCTATTTGTTTCATTCATCCGGACTAATTCCTTCTAGTAATTCTCAACGGTCAACTAATTATATCCAATATATAATACTATATATAATAATACAATATAAATTAAAGGAGGTGGGAAATTTAAAAATAAAAACATTTAAGCACTGTCAGACTATTTCAATCAGAAGGTAACCTACATGATGTCAATACCCATTAAATTTAATATCGTTTTCAATAAAACCACGAAAAAATGCAAAATATTTGTTTATATATCAAAACCATGTTCGCTGGCTCAGCTAGTATATATATATATATATATATATATATATATATATAAACGTGTGTGTGTATGTGTTACAGTATTAGCGGTAGAAGTAAGGTATAAATATAGTAAATCTCCCGGGAGAGAGGTCAGCTAAGGCCCATTGCTAATGGCTTTTAGAATTAAACTCACATTAGGACCTTCCCATATCTTATGGGGCACATCTCTCCTTCTTATGGGCTCTTAATGGGCTCCAATTATTTATCAGGGCTAGATAATGGATAATATATCGTCTCGATTTTGAATCATATTCCTGATGATGGAGTATTTACTGAAATCAAAGAATGTATGTTAAGAATTTGGTTGATGATGCGGTCATCAAGGAATAACACATTTATATTTGTGTCCCGCCGCACAGTGGGAAAAATCATCAATAAAGGTAGACAAAAGTCAAGTGAAAAGTTTTGAATTTTTCAGTACTTTACCTTTTTATAATTAGTTGGCAAGACAATTAATACTAATATTTCTCGCCATACCGTGTTTACAAATAAATAGTAAATGAGTGAATCATTCCTGTTTGAACAGATGCCCAATAACAGGCAGTGGGATTATATTTATTCGATGGACATTTGTTGTGTTCAAGGTGTGTGTAGTATTTTTGCTTTTATTTAACAATGGACATTGCCAGGTAAGAAATTAAGAAGAACTCGTTAGTTTGAGATAATTTGAGTCTCCAATTTAGTCAACTCAACTATATTCACAGGATATAAGTTCCGCAATTCCGCATTGTGCAACCTTCTAAACTCCCAGTGGCCTCATCTCTCTTTGGACCAAATATTTTACTCAGTACCTTATTTTCGAAAACCTTAAGCCTTTGTTTATCCCTCAAAGTAAGCGGCCACGTTTCACATCCGTAAAGAACCGTCGGAAGAATAATAGTTTTATAAATTCTGAACTTTAAGTTTTTAGACAGAAACCGCGAACTAAGTAACTTAGCAACTGAATAATAACACGCATTTACCACCTTTAATCGGTGGTAAATCGCAACTTTATCTCTTCCTGGATTTCATTTTTTCTTGTTATCATTGAACCTAAATACTTGAATTTCTCTACGTGTTCAAAAGTATGCCCTGATATATTAATATCATCAAGATCGCCACCATTTCTGCTACTAATCATATATTTCGTCTTATCGGTATTAAATTCGAGTTCTATTTCTTTACCGGTTTTTATTAACACGAATCAAAACTTTTATAATATATAATTTGAAGAGTTTCTTAAATGATATAAAATATATCTATTGCCAGGTTTCAGCAACTCCGAGCCATAATTGGATCTTTTGTGTTATTTTTTGGACATCCAACGTAAACTGTAGGGAAGTTTTAGATTTTAGCAAACAAATTTGATATTCGACCACGATGCGGTCGCCAATCGTGTCTAGAAATACATTAATTTTTATAATTTTTTTCTTTTATCTCGGACCCAAAAAGTTAAATATGGACAAGTTTTAGAATTTTGTCCACCGCAATCTGTCATATTTTCCACTGTGCAACGTTAGAACCTAAATTTATGCCTTCATCAGAGTTAAGAAATAATAAACACGACAAAATATGGTAGCAAACGGTAATAATAGATTATATGTTAATATGAACATGTGTGAAGGCCGTGGTAAGAAACCGAGTGCTAATTAAATGCATTTCAAATTTAATATTTATTAACATACAAATGGATAATCCTCCTACATGCTATTATATACCAAATATACATAACTTATATTCATTGTTTGGTTTTTTATTATAATCTACAAATATTTTCATATCAAAATTATCATTTTACATTGATGTTTCCTTATTTTATTACAGTTACTATAGTATTATACCGTCAACTTTTTATTATTATTTGTTTTGTTTTTTTAATTTTATTAATATTTTATTAATACTGTACACAAAAATAGAACCAAATGTGTCATATAGTTATCACTGGCTTGAAAAAGACTAGTGAAAAAACTGACCGTAATGTCAACTTATCATTTTTTTTTTTTTTTTTTTAATCCATATGACCGTCAAGATTTGAATCCAAATCCTATATGGTCAGAACTTATCATTTTTACTTTCACTTACACACACACACACACACACACACATATATATATATATATATATATATATATATATAATTTTTAAATTTAATTATATTTTATTGAAATTTACAAGTGTATATTATTATAGATCCAGCAAATATGATGATAAAAGATAGTGTACTTGAAAAACATGTCCATCGACAGCACTCTAGTAGTCGATCTTAACAAGAAAGTCCCGGGGCCATCTTCTCTTCGGATGAATCGGTGGATTATCAGGAATTTAAGAGGAGAATTGAAACTAGTGGATTAGAGTGGGAATGGAGTTTGTCATGGAAGGAATGATACTTCGTACGGGGCTAAATCAGCTACATATAGAACTTAGAGGTCTTAAGAATGATTTTATTCCTGACAAAGTAAGGAGCGTTGAGGGTTTTACGAAGGATTTTGGATTGAAAGGATTAGATACGAGAATAATAGGGTGGTTAAGTAAAGCCCCAAAGTTCAACTCCGTTGATCCAGATAGGTCTTATGATTGTCATGTAAACGGGTCTTTTGTAGTTAAGTGAAAGGTTAGAGCATCTGTCTAGTAAGTGTTGGAGTTGTCGAAAACGTTGAGTAGTCTTTTCAGTCTCTTATGCGGATTTCATGTAAGGCCTTTGTCAAGCAGGAGTCCTAAATTGTGGATCTGTTCAACCGGGACAAGTGGAATCTCAATAAAGGACACTACAGGGCAGGATGTAATAGATTTACGACGAAGGGTTAAGGTAATTTGTCATGTTTTATTGGGATTGATTTTAATTCTCCAATTCTGACACCATAACTCCAGTTCTCTGATAAGGGATTGGAGAGTTTGAGAGCCGATTGTAGGATCGTTATGAACTGATAACACGCAAGTGTCATCGGCATAAATAGGAAGGAATGGGTAGGGTTAGGATGGAGTAGGAGTAGGAACGATTGTGGTTGATTTTGAAGGATCTGTCGGAAGGGTAGGACTGGATGATTAGGAAGTATGTAGGAGGGAGGAAGTTACGGAGTTCGTACAGCAGTCCTGGGTGCCAGACTCGGTCGAAGGCCTGTTCTACGTCGAGAAAGGCCCGCGTGAAGTAAAATCCACGCTCCAATGGAGACGAGACCACATCCACCACACGGTGACATTGGTCATACTTTTATATGAACTATTATAGTCGTTATAAAATAAACATATTTTCTTGCTCATTTCATTTATCTTTACCATATTCTCAAACTCCCAAAGCGATAAAATCTAAATCGGTTAGACAGAAATTTTTTTAAACATAAATGGCACCTCACTCAAATTGGTCCACTAGTTATTTTATATAAATATGTTTCCAACGAAAGTGAATTAATGTTTTATTTAAATTAATTTTGAAATTCTAATTCATTTAATAGTTATTAAATTGATTTAAGCAGCTAAGGTAAGTGAAAGTCGTGTGTTACCCGCTTCAGATATTTTTTCGTAATATTGATTTTTCATTCACTTATCTATAAATGAACTATAGAGTAAGGGAACATAATGTGATCGTGAAAATTTTCAAATAAACGTTTTGAACGGAAATCACATTTTAGGGTCTCGTGATTCGATATTACCAAAAGTCGCGAATACAAAAAGTCATACCGAAATAGAATTTCATATATTAGAAGCGTATTTGCCAGAGATGTTACAAATAAAATTTCACCAAAATCGGCTAAATGAAGGAATACTTTATACTATCCATTTTACATCCACCTTTTTTATATTTTTCTCAACAACGATGTCACGTTTTTGATTAAACTCACTTTATCGATTTAAAATTTAACGCACTATAATATCATGTAGGTTTCTTTCGGATTGAAATAGTCTCACACGGCCTTTTAAATAATTGTCCTGTGGGTGAAGTGGGTAAAAATAAAATTCTAAATTCATAAATTGGCCCGTACCAGGTATCACACCTTTCATAAAAAACTCCACTCCCACTCTAATCCATTAGTTTCAATACTTGCTTCCTTTTCCATTCCTGATAATCCTCCGAGGCGTCTGAAAAGAAGATGGCCTCGAGACCTTCTTCTTTAGACTCACTACCAAAGAGTGCTTCCAATGGGCAGTTGCTCTTCATGTTCATTCCATGTGTTATAACATTACAGCATATTTACTTGATGTATTTTTTGTACAGTTGTAAATTTCAATAAACATAAATAAAAATATAATTATATATAATATATATAATTATATATAATTCAATAAAAATAAAAATTTCAATAAAAAAAATATATATATATTTAATTATATATAATTAAATAAACATAAAACTTTTTTCAACTATAAGATTATTTAATGGCGATTCAATTCTATTAACAGCCGAGGTAAGTGAAAGTCGTGTGTTGCCCGCATCAGATTTTTTATGCCTAAGTTAAAGCAGACATCTATCAAAGCATCTTGTATTGTTGAAAGAGACATCAGATTCGCATTAGGGGGACCAGAAGACAATCATTCACCGAGAACAACAAAACGATCCATCAAGTTATTCGCTAAGGGAGAGTTTTGTAGAACTGGAGAGGGTGGTCTGAGGGGACTTTGATCCCAGAGGATTTCAAAAGATTCAACATGCTAATCGAATAACAGAGGCATGAAGTCTGTTGGCAGTACGGGCTGAGGCGTAGTATTCTCTTCCAACTCATAAAATGACCGTCTTACTTTCACTTATCTATATATAATATATTTTCATTTAAATTAACTTGAATTTTTTTTCAACTTTAAGTTTATTCATCTCAGTTCATCCTAACACTTTCCTTTCTACCTATGCTGATGACACGTGTGTGCTATCAGTAGATAATGATCCAGATACTGCATTTTTTTTCTTCAGTGGCGCGACAGGCCGTGCAGGCCCTGGGCCTCGCGGTGTAATCTCCTTAGAGTTTACACTCGCGTTTCACGATGTAATTTATTGTGCAGGGGTCATCACTCCCTACGCCTAATTTTGTGAGTGGCCACCATTTGGCTGACGGGTCTCACATACCCGGGGGAGATGCTGCGAGTGAATCCCCATTATATTACATCCTTATAAAAGCCCCGCCGGGACTGGGATTCGAACTCAGAACCTGTAGCATGAGAGACTAGCGCGCTAGCCACTCAGCCACGGGCTCCCCCCAGGTACTGCCTCCCACACTCTTCAATCCCACCTCCAAGACCTTGAAATTTGCTGTCAGAACTGGAGAATAAAAATTAATTAATTCCAACAAATCCCACCAAACCTATGACTTCCCGCCCTACAGTATCCTTTAATGACACTCCGCTAGTTCCTGTTGAACAGAGCCGAAAACTATAACTCCATCTCGACAAACGTCTTGGAATCTTGGAATTATCATACAAGACTGAAACGACAAGAAACTGCTCAACCTTTGAGACTACTTCAACACTTACTGGAAGAACGACCAAACCTTCCACTTAACTACAAAAGACTCATTTACATGACCATCATAACAACGATATGGACATACGGAGTGGAGCTGTGGTGCTCTACTAAACTATCGAACTCTTCTCGTATTTAATCACTACAATCCAAAATCCATAATGCTCCTTACTTTGTAACGAATAAACTGATCCATAAAGAACTTAATGTTCCATATGTAGCAGATTTGGCCCGAACCACATAAAAATCCTTTCATGACAAACTCCATTCCCACTCTAACCTACTAGTTTCAATTCTTTCTTCCTCTTCAATTCCTGAAAAACCTCTGAGGCTTCTGAAGAGGAGATGGCCCCGAGACCTTCTAGCTTAGAATATTTGTATAGTGATTCCAATGGGAAGCTTCTTTACAAGTGTTTCATGCATTTTTAAATTTTACTGGTTGTATTCTATTATACAGTTGTAGATTACTGTAAATATATCTAAAATAAAACCTTCACAAGATGGAAATATTAACAAGTAAGAGAATAAAATGCAGGTATATTTTCCTTAAGGCAATTTTATAACACTAAAATATTCGTTTTACGTAAAACTTTTTGATTATTTAACCACTTTCATCACTACTAAGAGGATTAATTGTAAAGCCTATAAATAAAGAGAATACAAACGCAAAATAGAAAATGTTCTCAAGATTAAAATTTTTGAAAGAATAAAAATAATGCTTTAGCAATCTAAGGAAAAGTAATTTCAACAGTTTTAAATGACGTAATAGAATTTTAAGTAAATTTTCGTATTTTTTAAAAACACTTTTATCATTATTTAGATAGTTTAATCTCTTCGTACCCAATTAGCTGGTGTTCCTCAAGGCAATATTCAAGGACCCATCCCATCGAACTCATCTCGTATCTAATCCTTTGAAAAATCCTAAATTCTACTTACTTTTTCACCTATAATTTATCCATAAAGACCTTAATATTTCATATATTGCTGACTTAGCCCGAACTAGATACCATTCCTTCCATGACAAACTTCATTCCCACTCTAACCCTTTAGTTCGAATCCTTGCTTCCTCTTCAATTCCTGATAATCCTCTCAGGAGTCTGAAAATAAGATGGTCCCGACACCTTCTAGTCTAGGCTCATAGAGTGATGCCAATGGGTAGTGTCTCTTCGTGTATTTCATGTAATTTTCTTAATTTTCATCACATTTGCTTGATGTTTATCTTTAGACAGTTGTAGATATAAAAAAAATATGTTTAAAAATAATAAAATTAGAAGTTATTTAATAGTTTTTAAATTGATAATTACAGCAGATGTGAGTAAAAGTCGTGTATTGCCCGATTGTTTTTCCGTTATAAACTTTTAACTTCTATAAACAATGACTTTATCATTTTGTTAGTTTTGGTCTTGATTAGGATATCTTCAAAAAACAAGAGTTAAATATGTTTTCTGCCTAACTAATCGTATTGTTAAAATGTTTTTTTTTTTTGTTTTTTTGTTTTCTTTATATCTTTATTTACACCTGTCAGAAGATGTCTGACAATCAGCTAATGTGTTGGACAAAAGTAAGATCAGACATGATAGGCATGGGGAAGTAAAGTGCCCAGCAGCACCCCTTCCAAGGCTTTAATTTAGCAGAGGAGGTCCCTCATCCAGCTTCGTTTTAGCCTTCTTCTGACCGGCATTTCAGCTACTGACATGTCGTTAATCAGTCTATTGTCGTGTCCTTTAAGTTTACTGTGAAAACGAGAATAGAGTGTTCGTATATGTAGGGTTCTGTTGTTTACGTACCAAGGAGCTGTCGTTATGAGTCTTAAAATTTTGGATTGAAATTATTGCAGTTTTTGTATGTGAGTCTTTTTTGCTGACCGAAAATCTGTGAAGCGTAAGTCCATATTGGCTTAAGAGGTATGTGTATGTATTCAGTTTCTGTCTAATTTTTAATTTTGATGATTATGAAAAAAGAGAGTATAGTATTTTCATTCGGTGGTTGAGCGTCTGTCTTTTCATCTTGACATGTGAAAAATGTTTTAATTAAGGTTTTAATTCAAGAAAATATCGAGAGTAGCTTATGTATAAAAATATCATAAAAATGAAAAAATGGAGTGCGGTATGGTCTGGGCGATTTATAATGTATTGACCCATGTAGGAATTACCAAACAATATCCACGATTTACCTAAATTCTGTTTTCAAACCTGAGGTTCTAACAATATAATACTAATGTCTGTATACTCTGTAAGCGTTTGGTATGTTGTATTATCTATCTACGTTTGCATTGCGTTGTGTTTGTTGTTGAGGTTACAATAGCCCCTGGCCATGGTATATCACCCGTCTTAGGTTTTGATTAATTTAATATTAAATGAGGCTATTGTGGGAAATATATTTTGCAAAATTTAGCAGGCAAATATTTGGGGCAGGCTACCGACGAAACCTATTTCGATTCCAGCCAATTTTACTCGGGACCAATACGCTCTTCACGTTCAAAACAGCCTTTTCCAGTTTACTTTACATCTTTATCTGCATCAGTATTTGATAAATTAATACGTCAATTTTGTGGCAAGTTTAAATCTACATGACTATCATAAGACCGATGTGGACTTACGGAGTAGAGATTTGAGGGTATACCAAACCATCATATTCTTCTTGTCTCCAATCCTTACAATAAAAAATCCTTCGAAAAATCCTTAATGCTCCTTATTTTGTCACAAATAAACTCATCCATAAAGACCTTAACGTACCCTATGTTGCTGACTTGGCGCAAACCAGGTACCACTCCTTTCATGACAAACTCTATTCTCACTCTAACCCACTAGTTTTAATCTTTACTTCCTCTACAATCCCTGATAATCCTCCGAGACGTCTGGAAAAACGATGGCCCCGAGACCTTCTGGTTTAGCATAGTTTTTGGAGAGCTGACAATGGGTAGTATCCCTACATGTGAATCATGACAGTATATCTTGTATCACATTTACTAAATGCATTTTATTATACAGTTGTAAATACCAATAAATATATATTTAAAAAA
Source organism: Piezodorus guildinii (assembly GCA_023052935.1). Classification (NCBI taxonomy): domain Eukaryota; kingdom Metazoa; phylum Arthropoda; class Insecta; order Hemiptera; family Pentatomidae; genus Piezodorus; species Piezodorus guildinii. Next base: position 183,407,657 of record CM041293.1, on the reverse strand, counting down.
ATAAAAATAATAAAGTTTCTGCATTAAAAACAAAACAAAATATGTTTTCATGATAAGTGTGTTACACTTTTTTATTTTGATATTTACCCTCCGACGCAAATCCTGTCCACAAGTTCATTTTAACTCTTTAAAACTTCTTAAATGTTCCGACACAGTCCGGTATCTGGGTTTCTTACTAGACAAACGACTGACCTGGAACCCACATACTCAACTTAGAAGACAAGAGCTCAACCGAAGATACGGACAGTTATATAGGCTACTGAACAGAACATCACAACTTTCCATTGGAAACAAACTATTAATTTACAAGACAATTCTCAAACCTATGTGGACCTATGGAATTGATCTATGGGGAACTACTAAATTTTCGAACATCAAACGTATCTAATCCTCTCAATCCAAAGTCCTTAGAACAATAGTCAATGCTCCCTATTATGTCACAAACAAGATCTTACATCACGATCTTAAGTCCTTGACCTCATCCCAGTCTAAATTCTCAACCTTCCGCCAGAAACTTCCTCTTCTTCCTAATCCTCTGGCACAATCCCTATCTAGTACCAACCATCCCTATAATCCTCACCGTAGGTTGAGGCGGCAGTGGCCGAGAGATCTCCTATAAATATGCAACTGGAGCGCTAGCAATGGCTAACTTCTCCACTCATGCCTGAGAGTGTGTGGCTCTAGCGCCCTCACTCAGTCTCCACTGGCTAGACTGGTGACGCGGCTGACTGAGAGGCGCTGGGAACTCCTGATGTTGTGCTATTCCATCCACTTCTGGGTGTTCGATTTGGAGTTCCCAGGGGCAGTATATAAATAATGTATATATGTATGAATGTGGCCAAGATTTTATTTTCTTTATCTTTCCATTTGTTAGTTAGGTTTACTTATTTTATTTCACTTTATGTTATTTTATATATATTTTTTTATTTATTAATTATTACTATTATTGTTTTATTATTGCCCGAGATAGTCGCAGATTGATATTCTCAATAGAGCAATATTATTAATAAATAATTTTGATATTTCATTAATTCAAAGTTATAAAGACTAAATATAAAGTTTGAAGATATTTAATAACAAACTACAGAAGATCAGAGCAAACCATTTTGTTTAGGTAATTTTTTTCGTACTTTAGAACAGTAATATGCACGGATGTATAATATGCCGTTGTATAACTAAATATAAAAAAAAATGAACAGGTATATACTAAGTTCTATAAAGTAATATTAGAATGATGAAGAGCTAATAAAACTAATTGATTGAATAATAATTTATATTGCTAGATGATTTACATGTTTTTATTTATCATTTTTTACCTTTTTTCAACTCCGACTTTATTTGATAGTTCTTAAATTGATTTTAGTGAAAGGGTTGCGAGCACCAGATTTTGTTTCATAGATTCTTTTTTATTATTACTGTAAAACTTTGTTATCCATATTAATCTTTAAAAAAATCTGGTGCGGGCAACACACGACTTTCACTTACCTCCGTTTTAAAAACCAACGAAAGAGTTTTCAAATACAGTTAGAGATAAAAATATGAGAAACTATTAAAGAATTAATTAAATCGACTTTATAGAAACATGTGTTTTATTAAAAAATCTATTATATTATTATCTAAAATAATCAGTTAGTTTTAGCTTAACTTTTACAATAGTATGTATAAGATAATATTTCTTCTAAAATCTTTAGCTTTCCAACGGTATATTATACATGTATATTACTGTTCTTATGTTCAAAAACAAAAATTGCATTAAAAAAATATTTTTTTTTCTATTTTCTCCTTAAATTGGGTATAGAATTCATTTAATTTATATATTTACCTGTTTTTCATCAGTGGTAACAAGATAATATAGTTATTTTTATAGAATCAACAAAATTAAAGGTACTTTTGAGAAAGAAAATTTAAAATATTGGCATTTAAGCCCTGTCCGTCCATTTTAATCCGAATGCAACCTAACTTATATTGAAGCCCATCAAATTTTACTTCGATATAACGAGTTTAATCAACCGTTTTCCAGAAAATAAAAAAAAAGGTGCAAAATGCATTGTATAAAGTGGCTTTTCTGGTAAGATCATTTTAATGAAAAAGGTTTTTCTTGACGTCTCGGGCGTAGACCTTTTTGCAGGACTTGGTTATTTGGACTTAGGGGAGCCTAAAATGTGTATTTCCGTTGAAAACTGGAATTCGAAAATTTTCACGATAGCAATACTTTACTATATATAGTAAGTGAAAGTAAAAAATATAAAACTTTAATTATTTTTAATTCCTTGAGTAAAATTATTTTTCTATTTCTACATTGTAATTTGTTATAGTAGTTATTCTGCTGTGCAGTTTACTGAAAATAAAAACAGACCACTTTTGCAAAATTTATTTTAAAAATAGGACATTATGACTTTATAAAATCATCCATAACGACCTCAATATCCCATTTGTGGCAGGCCTTTCTCGTACCAGATATACCACTTTTAATTCCAAACTCTCAACTCATACAAACCCTCTTGTCCGCAACCTATCAACCTAACATATTCCTGACAACCCTCCGAGGCGATTGAAAAGAAGATGGCCTCGAGATCTACTTACTTAAATAAACATCGAAGTACTACTGCTGGGTAGTTTCTTCACAAGCCTTATGCGCCTTTTATTATAATTCATCACTTTTACTTATTGTATTTATGTAATATACAGTTGTAAAATTCAATAAAATATAAATAAAAAAAATAGGACATAACCCTCATACAAGACTAAAACGACAAGAAACTGCTAGACGTTTTCGGCTACTCCAACACTTGCTAGACAAATATTCTAATCTTCTTCCACTTAACTACAAAAAAAAGGCCTTTATTCGTCTAAATGGACTTACGCAGTAGAGCTGGTGAGCTCAACTACTTAATTAAAGTGAATTCGTGTTTCTCGGACACCAGATTTTTAATGACTGTCCACGCATTTCTATTGAGCCTGTGATGTGTGAATATTGTCGTTTATTATGTAATAGAGAAGTATCTAGGAATTTTTAGTATATTAAATATCATTAAAAGAAGAGATAAACTTATGGAAAATGTAAAAAAAATGGATAAGTTAACAGATATAACTTTCTTTAGTAGTACAATATAACGTAGGTACCCATGGTATTTTTGAGAGAAATTTAAATGACAGATGGTAAAGAAAAGATATATTGATATAAGAGACGAGGAAGAGATCTGTAGAGAGCTTGGGAGAGGAAACGAAACAGCAACATCAGCTAGAACTAAAAACCTTGAGTTATCTCTATTTAGCTTACACTTTAAACAACACGCTCAGTTTAATTTACTTCCACTACGAAGTTATGAAATATATAGTAAGGGAAAGTATTGGGATCATGAAAATTTTCGGATTCCATTTTTCAATGGAAATATACGTTTTAGAGTCCTCTGAGTCCAAATGACCAATTCCTGCAAAAAGGTCTTAATGTGTGGTGGGTCCAGCTAAAAAACAGTTCCTTCAAAATCGGCTAACCAGAAGGGCCAATTCATACCATGCGTTAGGGGCGGGCATAATCGAATGACGATTATAGGATCATTTGATTATTTCAATCATTCGAATTAATCGATTAACGGATCAGTTTGGATAAGCGAATGATCATTCGAACTGAACTGTTTAACGATAATCGAGGGATTATAAGGAGCTTGGATAATCGAACGACATTTTTTTTTTTTTTTTTTTTTTTTGCTTTTCCTTATCACATAAATTATATGCATATTTGCACCTAGGCTCAGCCACTATAGAGACGCAAATTGTGACTCATCTTCTCTCACAATGCATACTAATCATTCGATCATTCGATTATGACGATCATTCGATTATGCCCGCCCCTACTATTCGTTATGTACGATTTTCTCAAAAACGGCTCTAACGATTTTTATTAAAAGCTATGTATCCATGTAAAAGTTAATAGACTTTAATATCATGTAGGTTCGATTATGATTGAAATAATCTGGCAGGGATAGTTTAGAGCTTAATTGCCGATATTTTAAATTTTGTTCCTTTAAAGTACTTTTGATTTTGTAGATTTCAAAATATTAAGCACATCATCTTGCTAGCATTGAAAAATGAGAGCTAAATATACAAGTTGAACGAAGTCGATAACCAACTAAAAGAGAAAAGAGGAAACATATGTTTGTATAAAGTTTTTGTGTTTTTTGAACATAAAAACAGTTATTATATTCCGATGGTAAGCTAAAGAATTTATAAATATACACAAAGTAGTAAAAAATAACAGAGTGAAGCCTATGGAAGATAAAATTCTTGTAGATGATAATATAATAGATTTTTAAATAAAACATATGCTTCTCAAGGATATGGAATGAGAAAAATATGGAATAAATATAAATGGTAATCAATAAAATGTACTTAAATATGCTGATGATGTGCTACTGATTTCCGGAAAAAGAAGAGATAGTGACAATGCTGCAACAACTTAGGTATAGAAGTGCACATGTCTTTGAACTTGGCAAAAACTAAAATAATAACTAGCTACAGTGTCGCAAAAGTAAAAACAGATCTTCCTGAAATAAGTGTAGTAGATAAAATCAAATATCTTGGACAAGTGATTAAGGACGGTTATGAAGAACAACAATATCAGCCAGCCTCTAAAAACATTAGCCTTCGATAGCTGTATTTTGCCTGTCCTATCTTATGGATGCCAAACATGGTCCCTCAACAAGCTTCATGAGAGAAAAATTATAACATGTCAAAGAGCAATGGAGAGGAGCATGTTAGGCATAAGGAAAAGCCAAAAGCTTAACAGCCAAAAAATAAGAAAAGTTAGTGATGTCGCTGATGCAATCAGATTCGTGAAAAAGATGAAATGGCAATGGGCTGGTTATCTAATGAGGAAAAATGATAAAAACTGAGCTAAAATGTTGACTGAGTGGACCCGATCAGATAGGAAAAGGAACCGAGGCAGGCAAAGAAGAAGATGGGTCGATGAGATCAAAAAGGCAGAAGGAGTGCTATGGTCACGTGATAGTCTTGGTCAGAGGATTTCGGAAGATGAAGATGAGCGAACTCAAGTACGGGTAGTTACCGTTAAAGACTTTAAACTCCTGAAAAGGAAGGTCTATGTACATATGTGTATATAAAGAAAGAAGAAAAAAAAAGTTTGTAAATAAAAATGTATCAATAAAGACTTATTATTATGCTTCTAAAACTCTTCTTTAATAATTTAATGTTATCTCTGAATATATTTAAAAATTATTAAATTGATTTTAAGAACAGAGGTAAGTGGAAGTCGTGTATTGCGCGCACCAGATTTTTCATTTACTTTTGTTCATTTAAAGTTCCTATTAATATTAGTTGTACCAAAAGTTATATAGTCGGTTTCTATTATATTCTGGGCTTATAATTTTAAACGATTATCATTATTAATCTTCTAAGAAAAATATGAAAAAACAAAGTCAAAATAAATGACCTTAACTTATTTCTTTTGTCGCTATTATCTCCTCTTTACTTCAATTATAGGTCTAAAGATAAAGTTAATGATGAAAAAAATTACATTTGGATTCGGTGAGAAAACCTGTTTTAGATTAAATAATATAAATATAGAAATTATTATCTCCAAAATATATTTTCCTTCTAGGGCGCCACCTGTAGTATAGTGGCAAGCATGACGGCATCCTATGCAAAAGATCCAGTGTTCGAACCCAGACGATTGCCCTAGTAATTTTCGTAAATATCTCAGAATTAATTTTTATTGCAAAAATTACGATTAAAAAAAGTTATAACAATATAATTCCTATAATAATAACTAGCTCGTGTTTGCCAAAAGTTATATTACATAAGATAACATTTCATTTTCCCCCAGTTTGACCACGGTTGCCTCGTATATGGCGGGTTGTCTGAGAAACTCGATATGAGACCCAAAAGACTTATGAATTGTTTCATTAGATTCACATGTTAAATCCCCAGACGCTCCCATGTTTCTGGAAGGTATAGCTAGTTGAACTGGCTCTACCCCTCTTTCCATAGGCAGTACCTCCTTGGTGTCTGTCTCTTCTTATCCTTTAAAACAATAAAACCTCCTTAAATTCTTGATATTATTCCTCTGTCCATTCAGTAAACACTAGATCCCAACCCGTAAGCTTGTATACTCCTTTCCACAGAAGGTATATATCTCACAGATCCATCTCCTTCAAAAAATACTTTGTTATTCGTGCTACCATATCTTGGAATTCCTTGCCTGTATTCGTAAATACTTATCATTATCCACTTCCAAACACCAACTATTTCTCCATCTCCTAAAGTTTCAATCTTCCCAACATATGTAATATTTGAAATTTATAGATGAAAACTATTCATTGCCACAAAATCTGTCTTTTATTGTTAAAACTGAAGTCTTAAACGACCAGACTATTATCATGTTTATGGTTACTTTTCTAGTTATTCTTAGAGGACTACTTGTCCCAGAATAAATAACAATGACAATATTTCAAGCCCGCCAATCCAGTAAATATAATATTGAGTTCACCCGGAAAAATCATATGCACAACATTACCCCAAAGGAAATATTGGGTTGTGTCACATGAAATGTCCGTTTTCAAGGTAAAGGATATTTATTAAAAATACGATATGAAAACAAGATAATTTTATTCCAAGTATTTACCTCCTTTTTCTACACATTTTTCCCAACGTGACACCAACTTTTTTAGGGTATATTTAGATGGAATTTCAAGTTTTTTGTTTATCGCGGTATCAGGACAGGAATAGGATAATAGGAAAAAATAAGATCAGAATCCTAAAACTCATTACATATGTTTCTTTTCTTTTTTTCAAAAATAACTGCGTTACGGGCATACATAAAGGCAAAACTTCATTTTGTGTATTTTTATTGGGTTGTGTCACATGAAATGTCAGTTTTCAAGATGAAGGATTTTTATTAAAAATACGATATGAAAACAAGATAATTTTATTTGAAGTATTTACCTTATTTTTCTACACATTTTTCCCAACGTGACACCAACTTTTTTATCCCTGAACTGAAAACTCTGAGCTTTGAAGTGAAACAAAATCTGAAAACGCACTTTTCACTTGATCATCATTTTCAAAAAGTTTTCCTTTGACAAAGTTGTCTAAATTCCTGAACAGGTGGTAATCTAATGGAGACAAGTCGAGAGAATATGGTGGGTGGGGAAGAACTTCGTAGCCCAGTTCTTTCAATTTTTGTACGGTATGTTTTGAAACATGGGGTCTTGCTGCCGCTCAGTGAGATCATGAGGTACCCATGTATCGAGCTTTTTTATTTTTCCAATACACTTTAAATGTCTGGAAACGGTAGATGCACTTGCATTTAGTTGTGCTGAGAATCCTTTAACTGTTTGGTAAGGGTTTCCTTCTACTGTATGTTTGAGGACATAGTTGTCTATTACAAACGGAGGTCTTCCTCGGGGCAAGTTTTCCAAGTCGGTATCCCAAACTGAAAAGTTAGCAAACCAATGGCGAATAGTCCGTTCATTAACACTTCCTTCCCCTAACGCCTTGCAAATATTTCTAGCGACCTCAGCTGCTAAATGGCCGTGTTTAAACTCGTACAAAAATATTACTCGAAAATCGCGTGTTTCTATTTTCATATTTGGAGGTATACTATAAAGTGGGTAATCAATTGGGAAGCTAATGTTTATAATACAAAGGTAGATGATTAGTAACTGTTTACTTTAAATATGTAAACATTCGGAAGAAAACAACATAGACCTGAAAAATCCTTTATGTATTTAAGAAACTATAATAACGGAAATTTTATGTGAAACAACCCAATAATATAATACATTATACCACGTTATAGCAGAAGGACCAATTTATAGTTCAATTAGGTAAAACTATATCACATAAGAAAACAATTTAACAGAAAATCAATTTCCTACTATATTCACTCTACAAGGAACAATAAAAATTAAACAGCTTTATTATTATATTATAAACTTTCTTAAACTTAGAGCATTCATCATCAATGAATAGCTTCACTTGTTTATTTATATTTATGTATATGCATTTAGCTATACTTATATCTATCTTGTGTTGTGTATTTATTTAGCGTCACTTTATGCTCCTGTGGCTAATCGGACGACGCTACAGTGGGGGTACTAAATTTTGCCTATCCAGGTTTATTAGGATAGGGATCTTTAACGAGTACCTGTCATCGTACAGGCTCGGGACCACCTTTTAACCTCCTCTCCGAAGGACGGCATAACTAAGCATTACTCACATTAAAAAATCCTAGGACCACCTGCGGGTTTGAACCCGTGACCTTTGGCATACTAGGGGTTATGTTATCTACCCAGCTACAAGTGATCCCTTATTGAGCTGATATAAATAGAAACCCACATCATATATTGAGTGTTTATTATATAAATATATTTTTGAATAATATATTGTTGTTCGTTTATTTTAATATTATGAAAGTATATAAATAAACTCTCAAGTAACTTATCAACTTTAATTGTTAATCCTTATTAAAAATTAATTTAGTTAATAAGTTGTAGATTCTTTAAGGTGAAGGTCAATTTCTGTGAATAAAATTGTAGGCTGATTTACACTTCACGACTCTTTATTAAAAATAAATGAACGACGTTTATTTTAAATACAGTAAACCCTCGTTTTAACAAACTCCAAGGGACCAAAAAATTCTCTGTTCGTTATAAAAGAATTCGTTTTATCCGAAAAATATATTGCATGTATATTATATTTCTTGATATAAATTCATAGGGTTAAAAAGAAATATTTTCAATAAAGCATTCGCTTTCAGGCAAATGTTTATTTAGAAACTACAAAAGCAGTTACACTTATGCATTATGTACATATATCTATCTTATTTCACATTTTGTATAATACTTTAAGATTATCATAAACCATCATTCAAAATACAAAACTTAACATGGAACTGACAAAGTCAAAATCACAGCAATTCAAATAAAGTTGAAATAATAGAAATTTTTTTTTTTTGCACATCCCGATGAAGACGCAACGGAGGCATCGATTTTATCTTTATTAGCGATAATCGTTGATGGAGGAGATTTTGATATCCTGTATTTTTCCGCAATTTTCGATTTCGACTCAATTTTTTTTATCCGTTTCTTGGAGAATCGCCAACCTTGTATTTAAATCAATAGATTTTCTCTTTACCTCTTAGAGAACTCGAATGAAAGCAAGTAATAAAAACAATAAAAATAGAAAAACCAACTGAAACTCTAGAAGCCAGAAGCTGTCACAGACTGTGAATCACATAATTGAGCTGAATAGATGGAAGAGGTAAGGATTTGGACAGAAAGGCGCCGTTCTTTACTGGGAATTATGACGTATTGTAATTTTTTTCTTCTTTATTTTTCGTAATAACCGAACAAATTCAATTTTGAGGTCCACATAGTAGTTCGTTAGTTCGTTATCAGAGAATATTTCGTTATAAACGAGGAGAAAGCGTAGTTTTCTATTCATTTTTCAAGGGACCGCAGCGATAGTTCGTTATAAACGGGTGTTCGTTACAACCGTGTTCGTTAAAAAGAGGGTTTACTGTATAAGAGTGGTGAAGTATAAATCAGCCTCCAATTTTATTCGCATTAATTAAGTTTTTTTTTAGAAAATTCAATGTTATCCCTTTTAATGTTTATTTATATTCAAACTCTACTAATAATATTATTATTGCCTATAAGTACCCGAGGTGTATTTGTAAGGGGGTTTCCCCCAAAACAAATAAATAAATATAATATAAATTTATTATTAAAGTTATTTATATTGAATATTTTGGTTGTTCGATGAAGATGTAACAAATATATTGTAAGTGCTACTTTATACTATGCATTTTGCACTTTTTACGATTTTCTCAAAATGGCTTTAACGATTTTGATTAAACTTGCTACATCGATGAAAACTTGAATGGGGTTCAATATCATCAAGGTTCCTTTCTGAGTGAAATAGTCTGACAGGGCTTATATGAGAATTTATGTATTTTCTACTTCTAAAGTATCTTTCATTTTGTAAATTTAAAAAAATTAACCATATTATCTCATCAGCAATTCCAATGAACGGCTAAATAAACAAGTTGAACAAATTTTATAAACAACAAAAGGAGAAAAGAGCAAAAATATTTTTAATGCAATTTTTGTGTTTTTGAACAAATATTATCTTATGCCCAAAATTATAAAAGTTGATAAAGAGAGATGAAAAGCCGATAAACAAACTTATTTTTGTAGGTAATAATATAGTAGATTATTTAAAAAAAAAAAACAATTTTATTTTGAAATTCAATTTAATTATTTCCTTTTACATATTTGGTCTGAGGTATTTGGTTGTTGTCGATAAAAATTGGTGGGCTTAAACGTTACCTAGGACTGACACTCGATCGAAGGATGACTTGGGGCCCACGTGTCAAGATGAAAAGACAGACTGTTAACCACCTACTGAAAGTACTATACTCACTCAATCTTCACAATTAAAAATCAGGCAGAAACTGAATACTGAGTACGTGTATACCTTCTTAAGCCAATATGTACTTACGCTTCACAGATTTTCGGTTCAGCAAAAAAGACTCACATACAAAAACTGCAATAATTTCAATCTAAAATTTTAAGACTGATAACGACAGCTCCTTGGTACGTAAACAACAGAACCCTACATACGGACTTACAACAACCAACAGTTGACAAACATATACGAACACTCTATACTCGTTTTCACAGTAAACTTAACGGACACGACAATAGACTGATTAACGACATGTCAATAGCTGAAATGCCAGTCACAAGAAGGCTAAAGAGAGGCTGGATGAGGGACCTACCTCTGATAAAATAAAGCCATGGAAGGGGTGCTGCTGGGCATTTTCCTTCTTCATGCCTTCCATGCCTGATCTCAATTTGTACTGCACATTTGCTGATTGTCAGATACATTCTGACAGGCGTAAATATAGATATAAAGAGAAAAAAAAAATGATTTCCTTAAAAATTTATTTTCATATCTTACATGTAATTGAAAAGTCTTAAATTGATTTAAACAACAGAGGTAAGTGAAAGTTGTGTGTTGCGAGCACCAGATTTTTTTTTTTTATGGGTTTTCGTTTAACATTACTGTAAAACTTTTATTATTAAAAGTCCTTGAGTAAAATTATTTTTCTATTTCAATATTGAAATTTTTTATTGTAGTTATTTTCCTGTGCAGTTTACTGGAAATCTGGTGCGGGCAACACACGAATTTCACTTACCTCAATTTTTAAAATCAATGATATACTTTTCAAAGACAGTTAGAGATAAAAATGAGTGAAACTATTTAGGAATTAATTAAATTGAATTTATATAGAAACATGTGTTTTATTAAAAAGTCGATGATATTATTATCTAAAACTTAGTTTTATCGGCTTTTTACCACTTTCTATTAACTTTTAAAAGCATGTGTATGAGATAATATTTTTTCTAAAATCTTTAGCTTTCCAACGGTATGTCATACATGTATATTACTGTTCTTTTGTTCAAAAACGAAAAATTGCATTAAAAAAATATTTTTTTCTGTTTTCTCCTTTAGTTGGGTATCGAATGCATTCATTTTATAACTTTACCTGTTTTTCATCAGTGGTAACAAGATAATATAGTTGTTTTTATAGAATCAACAAAATTAAAGGTACTTTAGTAGAAGAAAATTTAAAATATCGGCATTTAAGCCCTGTCAGACCATTTTAATCAGAATGAAACCTACATGATTTTAAAGCCTATTATACTTTACAACGATATAGCGAGTTTAATCAAAATCGTCGGAATTGTTTTCCATAAAATCGAAAAAAGGTGTAAAATGCACGATATAAAGTGGCTGGCTCTTCTGGTAAGCTCATTTTGATGAAAAAGGTTTTGTAACGTCTCGGGCGTATATTTGTCTTAAATATGAAATTTCAGTTTCATAGGACTTACCGTTTCCGCCCGGGAGTTACCACACACAAACACACACCTTTTTTTCGGGACTTGGTTATTTGGACTCAGGGGACCCTAAAATGTGTATTTCCGTTGAAAACTAGAATTCGAAAATTTTCACGATCGCAATACTTATTTTTTTTAAAAATAGGACATTTGTTGCGAACCTATAACATCCTGCACTACAAGTTCTTGTTGAAAAGATCCGATATTTAGGACTAACTTGACAAACGCCCCACTTGAAATCCTCATACAAGACTAAAACAATAAGAAACTGCTCGACGTTTTCGACTACTACAACACTAACTAGACAAACGTTCTAATTTATCTAAAGAAGGCCCATAGACACGACTATCATACGGCCAATAAAGGAATTACGGAGTGGAGCTCTGGCGTTCTACTAAACAAAATCAAATTCTTCCTGTACCTAATCCCTAATCAATCAATGGGTAATTAGGCAGTATGTAGGAGGGAGAAATTCTTCAATTAACTAAGACCTTTTCAAGAAATAATGATTGACTCATTCTTTTATGGTAAACGCATTATTTTCACAAGCGTAAATACGTTTTCCAAACGCTTATATGTTCAAAATATTAACTCTAAAAATGCTTGGACAATATTTAGAAAATTATTACATGTTATATCTCCCGCCTGAATGAATAATTTGTGATCAAGTAAAGGAATTCGACAAATATGTTAATTATACAATTTTGTGAATCTCTAAAAATATAAATTCATTAGACAAGTACTAATCATTTTAACTTACTCGTAACATTTAATTAATGACAGGCACCATCCAGTTCTTCCCATATCCGATCCTTACAATCTAAAATCCTTTGTAAAATCCTCAACGCTCCTTACTTTGTGACGAATAAACTGATCCATAACTACATTAATAGATTTCTTAACCATATGTAGCTGATTTAGCCCAAACCAAATACCATCCCTTCATGACAAACTCCATTCCCACTCTAACCTACTAGTATCAATCCTTTCTTCATCTTAAATTCCTGTTTAAACCTCCGAGGCGTCTGAAAAGGATATACCCCCGAGACCTTCTAGCTTAGAATATTTGTATAGTGATTCCAATGGGAAGCTTCTTTACAAGTGTTTCGTCCATTTTTATATTTTACTGGTTGTATTCTATTATACAGTTGTAGATTACAGTAAATATATCTAAAAAAAAAAAAAACCTTCAAAAGATGGAAATATTAACATGTAAAAGAATAAAAAGGTAGTTCTGTTTTCCTGAAAACAATTTTATAGCACTAAAATATTCGTTTTACGTAAAACTTTTTGATTATTTAACCACTTTCATCACTACTAATAGGATTAACTGTAAAGCCTATAAATAAAGAGAATACAAATTCAAAATTGAAAATGTTCTCAAGATTAAAATTTTTGAAAGAAGCAAGATAATGGCTTAGCAATCTAAGGATAAGAAATTTGCACGGTGTTAAATGACGTAAAAGAATTTTAAGTAAATTTTCGTATTTTTTAAAAACACTTTTATCATTAATTAGATCGTTCCTATTTATCTATTTTTACCAAATTAGCTGGTGTTTCTCAAGACAGTATTCTAGGACCCATCCTTTATTCAGTTTATACAGCTGATATCCCATCACATTTTTTCTACCTATGCCTATGACACTTGCGTGTTATCAGATAATAACGGTCCTACAATCGGCTCTCAAACTCCCCAATCTCACATCACAGGCCTTGAGGTATGATGTCGGAATTGGAGAATCAAAATCAATTCCAATAAAACCCAATAAATTACCTTTACCCTTCGTCGAAAACCTATGACATCCTGCCCTACAGTTTCCTTTAATGGGGTTCCGTCTGTCTCGGTTTAACACATCTGCTATTTAGGACTCCTGCTTGACAAATGCCTTACATGAAATCGGCATACACACTGAAAAGACAAGAAACTACTCAACATTTTCGGCTACTTCGCTCACTAAACAGACGCTCTTACCTTTTACTTAACTACAAAATACTCATTTACATGACAATCTAGACCTTTCTGGACCTACGGAGTAGAGCTTTGGGGCTTTACTAAACCACCCTATTCTTCCTGTATCCGATCCTTACGATCTGGTATCCTTCATAAAACCCTCAACGCTCCTTACTTTGTTACGAATAAAATCATTCATAAAGACCTTCATGTTCCATATGTAGCCGATTTGGCCCGTACCAGGTATCATTCCTTCTATGAATAACTCCATTCCCACTCTAATCTACTAGTTTCAATTCTTGCTTCCTCTACAATTCCTGATAATCCACCGAGGTGCCTGAAGAGAAGATGACCTCTAGAACTTCTTGTTTGAATTGATTATTAGAGCGATTCTATATAAAAAAATTCATTCCAAGAACGGTCATTTGGGGAAGTTCCCGGATATGACGGAGCGTTCTTAAAACAACTATTTAATTACTAAAGTGATATTTGTAATAAATATTTGTTAATTAATTTAGTGTATATTGTTCTAACGTTGCTTTAGATATATATTTCATTTATTTTATCAATATGTAATCTCATAAGACTGAAAAAATATAAGATAGAGCTAAAGCCGTAATATAGAAGCCCAGGAGAAAACAATGTTAAAATCAAACGTAAATATGAACTTTTAAAGAAAGGACCAAGAATAAAGAGGATATGAGAAAGCCCAGGTAAAAACATCTATCAAGAAATTTGACGCAATGATGAAGTGGTCAAGAAACAAGAATTTATCGAATTATTGACCAACATCAAGATAAAAAATAAAAAATTTAATTTAATCTGTTTTTAAAGAATTTTTTCTTGGCTACGTACTGACTAAAAGAGATTCAAGTAGCATTTTGTTATGATTAAGCCTTATGCCTAATGAATATATAAATTTTCAATTAATCCAACATCCAAACATTTTACAATTTAATAATAGTTTCATACTTCCGCTATCAAACAGAGTCAAAAGTAAATAATCAATTTATTGTTTAGTTTTATTTAGAAACTTTCCCGAAATGACTGCTTTTAGTGTTTTTTTAATGTCAAAATGAAATTACAAGAGTTGTACCACATTCTATGCACTGCCAAGGTACATATCATTTAAACAAATATTTAGTGGTCATTTAAGCTGATTATCAATTTAATAGCTGCTAAGTATTTTTGTCAAAAAACTTGACTCGGAATTTGACACCTTGGTGATTTTGACCCATGAGGTTAATTTTTTTTAAATCTTCAAAACTTTGCTTTCCAAGCTCAAAATTTTGCTTCCTCCGACTTATTATTTAATATTACTCTCTTACTTGACAGATCGACACTTTACTGTAAAAGTAGGAGACGCATATTCAGGAACAAAACGTGTTCAAGCAGGAGTCCCACAAGGCAGTGTACTGGGACCGTTACTATTTATTATCTGTACGTCAGACTTACCAGAGAATCACACCATTCTAACCACTTTTGCAGATGATACAGCTCTTTTGACATCCCATCAACTGGCATTATTCATATTGCAAATTGATGAATCCAGTCTCTTCAATCGAAAATGTTGCAAAAATCGTAGATAGAACGTTTAATGTAATCAACTAATTACTTCACAAGGACTTGGACAAAGGCATAGTTTCAGACACAGCCACAGAATATTATAAAGGATTTCCTGAAACTGACTTACAACATGCAGCAATCGGCCCAAATACTTAAATCCAACAGCAACCCACCCCGATGACTTTGAGGGGGTGGCCTAGAGATGCTTTAATTTGACCTACGTTCGGAAATTTGCCATACTTGCTTATTGAAATTTTCATTTTGCAGATGGCAAATAGCAATAGACAACAAACAAAAAACAATTGGAAATTTTAAACAAAGCCCATTAAATTTTATATCTATATAGCGAGTTTAATCAAGACCGGTTTTTAGAAAATCTTAAAAAGGTGCAAAATGCTTGGTATAAAGTGGCTTTTCAGGTTTGCCGATTTTGATGAAAAAGTTGCTTTCTTAACATGATTTTTTAATTTTAGACAACTATTCCTTTTCGAGATAAACTTATCACACACACATACATACAGATTCATTTGAAAACTGGAATTGAAAATTTTCACGATCGCAATACTTTCTCTTACTATATATTTCATACATAGCAAAGTGAAAGTTAAAATTTATCAATATGCAAGGTGTGCAGCGAGTTCGCATTAATTAAGTGAATATATTTAATTAGATATCATATTTGTAATTAACACTTGAACAGATAACGGACACAAGTAAACAAGTGTAAACGAGGAGATTACAAAAATACTCAAAGTATTTAGCAAAATAGTTTCTCTACAAACAAACAAGAATACATTAGTATTTATCGAAATTGCTGAAATAATTTCAGCATTCATCGTTCGCTTCCTAAAGTCACACCATCTTTGCTCCCACATCTAAACTCTACTCTCCCTGTTCTCCTATAATCATCTAACCTGTGTCTAGCGGTGTAAAGGCGAACATGACATGGTGGTTGTCACATAAAATAAATAAAAAGAAGCTTTATAGAGGGTTTTGTTAGTGCCAATCGACAGTAGATGGCTTCTTAATATTTTGGCAGGGCCAAAGTAACACCTGCTTTAGGCCGCGATTCTTCTCAGCACCTTTTGACAAGGCATATTGTCAGCACAAACTAGTTACACAAAGCTGTTTGAAACTTGAATGTGATAGTGGGTGTAGGTGGTCTTAGAAGATTAGTAACCATAGTTTGTTTTTATTTATTTATTTTAGTCCCATTTTCCAACAGTCCGCCTCTATCTCTAAGAACGCCTCTTGTAAGTCCTGTGATCTTGCCCTGGCATCTACATCGTTTGCGCAGGAGAGTACTTGGATTGATTTGGTGAGAATTGTACTGTTTCTTCGCCCAATGGAATAACTTATCACCTTTTCTAATTTATGATTAAATAGCAGACTTTAAAGCCATCCTCTTGTCGACATAAATGTCCCTGACAGTTCTCCTTGTATTCTGACTTGACACTTAGCTCCTATCATCAGGAGCTCAGATAGATCAGTTCCAATGGAATATCCATTGTCTCCATGGCCTGGTACAATTTATCTCTCATTACGCTGTAATATGCACTGCTATAATCTATAAACAGATAATAGGCGTTGATATGATATTCCCGAGTTCTTTCAAGGAGGGTCCTTAAAGCGAAAATTTGATCTGTTGATCTCCCTCTCATAAAGCCACATTGTTAGACTCCAACTTCTCTTTCTGCGGCGGGATTAGCCTCTGATACACAATATTATTTAGGATCTTACATGCGCAGTTCAGGACGGTTATTTAACTAATATGAAAATCAATAAATAATAAGGAAAAAGATCAATCACCGCGGTTAATTTTAAAAAGATATCTCTCTGCTAGTTCTGAACAAATTTCGATGATTATTTTTTTTTTTTCGTGTTGTAGATAAGATAAATACTGAATTATTGAATTAAATCACTTTTAGTCGGCCGACATTTTAAAAATAACTAGCTGACATCACCGTCTAAGTGTTATGATAATCGTTGCATGTCGTATTATTTTTAAGGTGAGTTAAAAAAAACAAAAACGGTCCACTAGTTTCAGAGAAAAGCCGGTGTACGACGCACAGCGGACAATATGACCGATTTAGGTGAACAAAATTCTCAAACTTGTCTATATTTAACCTTTGGAGTCCCAGATTACGGCGAAAATATTTAAAAAAGCTATAAGAAAAAATTATATAAACTAATTAATTTTTTGACATAGTGGTCAAACATCAAATTTATTGGCTAAAATCTAAAACTTCCTTATATTTTACGTTTAAAGTCCTAGAATACGGGAAAAAACAATAAAAAAAATCTAATGATGGCTCGGAGTTGCTAAAACCTGCTAATAGATGTATTTTATATAATTTAGGAAATTCTTGAAATTATAGATTGTAAAACTTTTGATTCGGAGTGTTGTGGCTGAAAAAAATTATGTATCACCTAAAACGCAAATAATCACAAAAATTCATTGTAACATATAAAGACTAGAAGGATTGATGAAGCAAATCTTTGAGGTAACTTAGGGATTATATAGTTTTTCGTTATTCAATAGGGGCATATATTTACAAATTGCTAAATTAACTCTACAGGTGAGATTGCAATGTATATTCAATAACGAGTTTGGAAATATAATGTCTTACCTGTCTCAGCAATGTCCATTGTTAAATGAAAGCAAATAGATTTTGCTCTAAACACACCTTGAACACAATAAATGATCATCGAATAAAGATAATTTCACTGCCAATTATTAGGCACTTGTGTGAACAGGAATGATTCATTCATTTACTATTTATTTGTAAACACAGTATGGCGGGAAATATTAGTATTAAGGGTCTTGCCAAATAATAATAAAAAGGTGAAGCACTGGAAAATTACAAACTTTTGTCCACCTAAAATGGTGATTTTGCCCACTGTGCGGCGGACAAACAGTTATTTTAAGCCTAGAGAAAAAGTTTATTAGTGTTTTAAACCCATAACTCAGTTATTTTTGAACATTGAGAAAAATGTGTAGAGAGTTTCAGAATCAGTAAAGCAAGATAAACAAATAAAACCGAAGGAAAAGGGGAAAGAATTGAAATCTTGCTAGTTATACGCTTGTGACGCCGTTATTTTAAAAAATTGAGAAAATGTATTAGTGTTTGTGTGTTAGTAAAATATGTATAGGGTTTTAGAATCAGTATAGTGCGATATAAAAAAAAAGAAATAAAAGTTTATCAATGTATTTAACTCACAAATTAAATAGATATAATTCTACCAAAAATCGGTCATCATTGAAGATGAAAAAAAATATAAAAGATCTTCGAGATCAGGATAAAGCGATGAACCAAGAGAAAACAAAATCTTATATGGTCAAGCCACAACTTATCAGAGATGAGATTCCTCCTGAGATAACTCAGGTGTTATGGATACAGGGAATTTTCTTTGTATAAATATCCAAATAAAGAAAGAAAAGGAAATAGTAACGCAGTTAAGTATAAATGCTTTTGGTTTATTATTTTCAATAAAATTTTCAACTAAATGATAAAGGAATTTTGACATTTATTTAGGACTACCAGAGATATATCAGAGATAACAGGGTTTTGAAATTAGCAGTGGTAATATGCCATATTATTTCGAATTATTTATTGTTTTTCATATTACTTGACTGCCAAAAAACAGATATATAAACAGATATACCTAAATATAGTTATTTGGAAATAACAAACCATTGTGTAATAATTTGCAACGTTCTTATTTGTTATTCGGATTCTGCGTTTCTTGAAATGTAAGCTCTCAAATTTTGAGAGATAGAGGGGTAATTTTATTTTTTGGTCGCAGAGGGTTATTTTTGAAAATAATAAACCAAACGTTGTAATTAATACAAATATAATAAAATTGATTGCACCCTTTTTTCAACTTTAAGTTTATCTAATGGTTATTAATTTTTTTAACAGCCAAGATAAGAGAAAGTTGTGTATCGCACGCACTAGATTTTTCCAATAAAACGAACTGGAATAATAAAAGATTCTGTTATGGTTTTGGGCATTATGAATTATTTGATACTATTAAGGAAACGTGGTAGAAGTCAAATGGATGGTGATATAACGCAATAGAGTTTCAGGGCGGCGACAAGGAGACTAGGACAGTTGCTAAAAGTCAATCCCGCTTAAGATGGATAGCAAAGAGGACAAACATGTCCGCCTCTGTCTATATATACATCCCAAACATACGCTGAGTGCCGATAGCCAGCTCTCTGTAGCTTCATACATACATACATTTATATATATATATATATGTGTGTGTGTGTGTATGCCATATGTATATATATATATATATATTGTATACGCTGGGCTATCCGTGAAAGAACAGTATTTCCAAGTGACATCTCAAAATTGAGGGTGGTTCTTTTGAAATAAATTAGTGGACTGTAAAGGTTTAAAAATAAAAAAATAATGAATGCAAAGGACGAATCAGAATACATTTAATAGACTCAAATACATATAAACAAGATAAGACACATTAACCTAATAAATTTATATAACAAAAAAATTAACCTAATTATGATTAAACAGCTGTAAGAAAATGTAAACAAAATAAACCTGATTAAAATATTGAAGAAAATAGGAAAAACAAACTTAACTTAATTAAAGTGGTTTTTTTATAAGACCACTTCATGTAATTGTTGGAGGAAAGATACACGTATTTCGGATTTAATTTTTCAGATGTTTGACCTCGATTTGTAATGCGAAATGTTAAAAAGTTGTTATTTATCCATTATGGTTTTTATGTTAACGCGTATATAACTGCTGCTCAAAAATAACTCTGTATATTTTATCAATTTATAACTAAATTTTCTACTTTCACTTACTTATGAATGAAATATATAAGTAAGAGAAAGTATTGCGATCGAGAAAATTTTAAAATACCAGTTTTCAACGGAAATACTATAATGTTACGGAATTCAGTCTTAATTCCGGCATTGCTGGAAACAAAAAATTACAACCGCCGAAACCATGCCTTCAATACAGGAAATTGAAGAGGAATCTCACCTAAATGAATGTACTGTAAGGAGGTGGTTTGGTAAATGTAAAAGTGGCGATACAGCTTACAATGGCAGTTAGGCTCAGGGCGACTTGGAACTTTGTAGGAGTAGTTCATCAGATGGGCGTTTGTTCTGTTAATTCAGTGCTCTATTTAGAACAACAGCAAAGTTTTAGAGAGGAAATACCCAGATTAGATGAATCGGAAGAATGTTTTGTAGTGTGCAAGACAAGGCCCGGCCACACACCTCTCGATATACGAAGCAGAATCTCGCTGAGATAGATGCCATCTAACTTCTACCGCACCCAATATAGAGCCCTCATCTTGCACCATCAGACCACCACCTCTTCACAGCTATAACTCATTTTCTTATGGAGTAAACTATTTGTACATTGGAGGAAGTGAAAATGCGGGTAGATAACTTTTTTTTTCATTTTAAACATATTTATTGATATTTACAACTATATACAAAATGCATCAAGCAAATGTGATGGACATATGGTAAATTGACATGAAATACTTGTAGAGACATCACCCATTGGCAGCACTCTAAATATATCCTAAACTAGAAGTTCTCGGGGCCGTCTTCTTTTCAGACGCCTCGGAGGGTTATCAGGAATTGAGGAGGAAGACAGAATGGAAACCAGTGGATTTTCTCACCCAACAACAGATCTCCTTATCCAAAAGACCGTCCTTTATAGTCCGAATTTCTAAATTTCTGGTCGAGCTTAACCTCGAATTTCCTTCTTTCCTTACAATAGAAACATCTCCAATTTATCCTTGGCGATTTCCCTCTCCGAATATCTCTCTTTCCCTTACCAAATTACTCAAACAAAACACACATACTTACATATATATTACATATATAAGCAGGAATTTCAAAAACTACAAGAAGAAGAAGACTCGGTGTTGCTGATTACGTATAATATACTGATGGCTCTAAGAGTTCCTTAGGTGTGGGAGCATCGGTCGTGTGTGAGAGCAGACAACATCTATTTTCCCTTTCTCCACTCTGTAGCAACTATACCGCAGAATTAGTTGGAATTTATAAAAGTTTAAACGTTATTTACACTACTAAAACAACCAGGATTATTTGCAGAGACTCCTTATCGGCCCTGCTCAGCTTGAAGCACCTTTTCTCTACCGACTCTCTTATTCAAAATATTCTATTATCATTGCAGTCCACAATAGTTTCCAATAATTCAGTTTTTTCGTCTGGGTACCGAGCCACTCCGGTATAGTTGGCAATGAACTCGCAGATCGTGCAGCCAAAGAAGCAATAACAGATGGCATTCCCTTTTGGCAACTATGTTTCTATCATCAAGCAGCGGATTCGGTCTAAGTGGAGACAGATTTGGCATGACACTACTAACAACAAATTAAGGGAAATAAGAAGGGACATCTCCCATTGGCATTCGTCCCTACGACAAAAGCGAAGGGAAGAGGTTATCCTGGCGCGCCTGCGTATTGGACACACCCGACTAACTCACGGACATCTCATGGCACGGGAACCTCCTACGGACTGTCCAACATGCGGTTGCCCAATCTCTGTTAAATACATTTTGACAGAGTGTAGGGCTTATGATAATCACAGAGCACATATTGCAATTGACACTGACTTACCAACCGTTTTACAAGACAACGTACAGACAACTGCAAAACATTTTGATTTCCTACGACAGACCGACTTGTACAATACACTATAATATTTAACCCGTTTATCCGTTTATATATAATGATATAAGGCGAAAATGACCCAAGTGGTTTACGCCTACGGAAAAAAAAAAAAAAAAAAAAAAAACCAGTGGCTTATAGTGGGAATGGAGTTTTTCATGGAATGAATGATACCTTGATCGGGCTAAATCAGTAACATATGGAACATTAAGGTCTTTATGGATAAGTTTATTCGTGACAAAATATGGAGCATTGAAGATTTTACGAAGGAATTTGGATTGTAAGGATTGGATACGTATTGGATGGTTTAGTAGACTCCCATAGCTCTACTCCGTAAGTCCAGATAGGTCATATGATTGTCATGTAGATGAGCCTTTTGTAGCTAAGAGGAAGCTTTGACCATTTGTCTAGTAAGTGTTGAAGTAACCGAAAGCGGCGAGCAGTTTCTTGTCGTTTCAGTCTAGTGTGGGGATAGATAACTTTTTAAATTAACCTAAAGCTTGGTATCGGCAGGGGATTGAACATCTAGCTTCTAGATGGCCAAAAACCATTGAACATAATGGACTGTACATTGCTGCCTAAAACGTACTTGAAATAAATACAAATTCAAGTTAATTTTAATACTTATAACGGTTTTTTTTTTATTTTTTTTTTTTGCTTACCCCAATAATGGTGTTATAAGATCACATTCATATAATATTTACAAACTAAACAACAGTAAAATCAAATTCGATTTTTAAAAATGAATTAACAAATGTATGTAATAACAAAATATATAAATAAAAGAAACACAAGGTCAACAAATAAATGAACACACTATCATAGCTATAAATATTAATATGACTAGAATCAGAAAACAAACAGAATATATAACAAGAATACTAAAACATGCTTTACTTCATCTCCATGTTTCCCGAGGAATTCCTAGTCTATTCATTAGTGATGCCGCTAATATGTGAAAAAATAAAACCTCATCCAGATTAATTACTGAAATCAAAAACGCAGAAAAAATACTATTATAATCAAATGTGGTATACAAAATTTTAAGTATCATTAAAGAAGAAAAAATATCAGCAAATGGCGTTCCAGAGCAGTATCACTAAAAACAAATTTTTTTCATTTTGTTCTTAATCTTACTATTGATAGTTAGGCAAAGAGTTTCAAAGATAACTAAAGATACTTCTGTACAACTTTCACGCAAAAACTTTTCGCTGAGATCAAGTCTTTTCCATCTTTTTGTTGTGGGAAGTGGAAAGATAGCGAGTTTACAAAATCTCCAATTCTTCTATATTTTCGCCTCCTCGTAGCTCGAATAGCATTGTTTTTGCGAAAAA
Organism: Piezodorus guildinii; assembly: GCA_023052935.1. Classification (NCBI taxonomy): domain Eukaryota; kingdom Metazoa; phylum Arthropoda; class Insecta; order Hemiptera; family Pentatomidae; genus Piezodorus; species Piezodorus guildinii. The sequence continues at coordinate 183,384,198 of CM041293.1, read as the reverse complement.
TATTTATTTACCACATTTTCGGATATTTTGTTGTTTACAGTTTTATAAATACATATACCGATTTAAAAATGCACTGCTAATGAACTAGACGTAAAAAACTGAAAAATTTGCCGATTTAGTGACTGTTTTTTCAAGAGGGCGGACGAAGCAAAAGGGTGGGGATGACGAAAACTTGGGTTAAGCAATAAATTGTGGTCCTAAACAATATTAAAAAATCTGTTGCGGGAAACACACGCTTTCACTTACCTCGACTTTTAAAATCAATTTAAAAAATATTAAATATACTTCAATTTGAAAAATATTTTAATTTTATTTAAAAAAAAAACGTGTATTCATTTTCGTTGGAAACAAATAAAAAATCGCATTAAAAAATATTGTTTGCACTTTTTTTTTTCGTTGAATATCAAATTAGTTCCAATTATTTATTTATCTGTTTTTTTTATCAACAATAACAAGATGATACGTTTTATTATTTTTTATTTTTTTTTTTTATAATCTACAAAATCAAAGGTACTTCAGGGGAAGAAAATTAAAAGTATCGGCATATAAGCCCTGTAAACTATTTCAATCAATGAAATAATGATATTAAAAACTAATTAAATATTACATCAATATAATATTTAATCAGTTTAATCAAAATCGTTAGAGCCGTTGTTGAGAAAATCGTAAAAAGGTATAAAATGCCATGGCATGAAGTAGTTAGCCGATTTTGATGAAAAAGTTACTGTATCATCTGGGGCGTATAGTAGTCATAAATATGAAATTTCAGTTCCCTACGACTTTTCGTTTTTTCGCTAAAGTCACTAGACACACACGGACCTTTTTGCGGGACTTGGTTATTTGGACACAGAGGACCCTAAAACGTGTATTTCCGTTGAAAACTGGAATCGAACATTTTCACGATCGCAATACATTCCCTTACTATATATTTTATATATAGGTTACTGAAAGTAAAAATAAAATAAAACTATTAACCTTTTGTAGAGTGAAGTTACTTTATTTAGTGCTCTTCCAAAGTTTGTAGTGTTCACACAAGTCTACGTAAGCCATTATTTTGTCTCAAAGTGTAAGTAAATTTGTAATCATTTCTGTTAAATATAACGTTAAGCGAAATTATATTAATGTCTATTTAACTACTGTGAATTTATTCATTGTGAATTCAATTCATTCTTAAATTTATTCATAAATGCCTTCTGTCTCTATAACAATAACATCATATATTAATTATTTTATACAAATATTAATATGTAATTTTTTCTATTTTTCTCTGTCGCTATTGCACCCTAACTCAGCCTCTACTGGCTAAGACCAGTGACGTGGCTGAGAGAGAGGCGCTGGGATCTCTTGGATTTCGCTTTTTTCCTCCACAAGTGGAGGGAAAAGCCCAGTCTTATATATATATAGTTACTATATAGTTGTATATAGTTACCATTGTTTGTATGAAGTTTATTTATTTGCCAACTTTGTATTTATCTCAATTATTATAGGTTGTTTTTTATTTTGTTTTATTTTATTGTACATATAAATGAATTTTTTTCTATTTTATGGAATTTGACTTTATTATTATTTTCTGTATATATTGTATGAATGTGGTCCTATATCACTATTACTATTGTTCATTCTGAAACCGATTGTAATATTTCTCAATAAATAAATATTTAAAATTTTTCACTGTCATGTCATGAATATGAGATTAATAAATTCTCGAAACGTAGCCTAAATACTTATTTATTGACTGATTCTTAAGACCAGTCGATTATGATAAACTGACATTATCAACAGTCGAGAACTAATCAAACTATACAATATATATATATATATATATATATATATATATATATATATATATATATATATATATATATATACACACACAGAAGATATATATTATGTCGCGGGGTTGGAGCGTGGTGGTGGGGAGTGGTGGTGGGTCAAAGAGCCCAGTAGCCTTTGGTTTGGCGAGTACATCGGTCGTTGGGATTTCTTGGGAACATCTGGTGTCCAGTTCGGAGCTTCAGGATGGGAGCCACCTTCAGGCAGTACCTTGCCTCTATGACATGTAAGTAATTCATCCTAGGGTGATACGTAAGTAGGGTGGGCTGCTGTTATTAATGATTATGTTGGCGTGGGACTGTTAATAGAGAAACCTATCTTTGTAGGGCCACATTGCGGCTGAAAAAAATAATTCATAAAATTATTTAAGCTTTATGCTTGATAATAACCCTACAAATATAAATAATCTAACGACAAAACCAGACTTTTGATTTGGCTTCTTAATTAAAAACTGTACTCTGATTAAGATTTTTTTTAGTAGTGAGGAAAACAGTTTTTTAAAAAGTACCGTTTAGACGAAATTATTTAATTTATTTATTTTATTTTTTGTTTAGGGTAATTGCCGAGCATACAAATTTAATGGCTTATTTTTAAAAATTGTAATTTTGGCTCTAAATTTTTTTCTACCTTCACTAGAACAAGAAAAATAAAATAAGATGCGTTTTTTTGCGCGCAAACTTATCGACTTTTTTTTCGCGACTCCTAGGGAGTGAATATTAAATAGTTTTTTGTATATACATATTAACGGGTAAATGGTTCGGGTGGTCAATGAATGATTACAAAAAATAGTGATTATTTTAAGAATTAAATAGTTTAACGTCCTGAAAACAAAATAAAAATTGTCGATTATTCGTTATATTTCTTCTTGTAGCTGGCAGCCGTTGCGTTTACAACTGCGCATCCCTTTTGTGCACGCACATATTTTACATTTTAACAGTACCGTAAACTATACCTTGATTATAAATATTAAAAAAAATTGTTAAAAAATAAAATAAAAACTTATTATTAATTGTTCAATATTCTTTCCGAGATAACTGGTAAAAATCTTTATTGTTTTTCGTATAGGATGTTTATAGAAAAGAAGATTATAGTTAACTGATTTTTTATACCTTTTTTGTGACTATCTCCAAAATTATTCTGGTTTTTTTTTTTTTGTTTTGTTTTTTGGAAAGTTTGTAATAAAAGAGCTAAAGTAAATGAAACATTCTACAATTATGGTTCTATACATTTTTTTTTGGTTTAGATAAATAGTTACAGAGCTAATTCAGGTAACGAATTTGAGGGGGAAATGCTCCAAACAACATGAAATCAAATCAAAGTAACGTACTTGGAACTAATTTTCAAGAAATGATTTTTGATTTCAATATTAAACGTATATCTCAGACTATTGTATTCGATACTACATAGACGTTTTTAATTACCCATCAGAATTAAACTTAACGTAAATATGTATTTATTAATACCTATATGGACTTGCGCTTGCCAAATTTACGGTCCAGCTAAGAAGACAAACACAATTTTGGGAGCGGCGTGGTCTAGTGGGTAGAGCGCTAGTCTACTGTGCTCCGGGTCCTGGGTTCGAATCCCGGCTGTGGCGGAATATTATTTATTCTGTTATTTCAGCCGGGAGGAGGGGCGATCCTGGGGTATGGAAACCCTCCTGGGCACACCCAGCATCAATCAAGTGGGTACCCAAAAATGGGGAAAAACCTGACTGCTGAGCGAGGTCTCGGCCGAATCACCTCATTGCACGGCCGTTGGCCTGGACACAGTGCGAATCTCTATATGCACTGAGCCCAAACTCTTCATGGGTTGTAGTGGTACAGGATATTTTTTTTTTTACAAAAAGATACACATTCAAAAAATATTAATCTTTCACTCCAAACTTCTAAGAATAGCAACAAACTCTTCATTGTATGTTTAAAACGATACTGTTCATACAAACTACATGGACACATTAACAGATTTGTTTAAAACATGACTACAACTGACATAAATAACGATCCCTGAAATATTTCGGCATAGACTAAAAATGATTTGGATGAAAGACTCCTTATCTTGAAATAATAGTTTATTTTTAAAGTTGAGGAGTATGCACGATTAGGTGTTGTCTCTCTCATACCTAACTATGATATGTTACCATGTTTGGGAAGTAGAAGACATTCGTTTATAGCAGAGGTTGCCAACTAGTGCCCCGCACACTGCAGACGGTCCGCAGATGATGTTCAAGGACACTGCGATGTGTCACTGAAAAATAATTATTAACTGCCTTGACGTAAAACATTTGTGAAGACTTGGCTCTTAGTAAGAATTAGAAGTCCTCTATAAAGACAAATTTAACATTTATATTACCGATATAACACGAGCAGATACAACAATATCATTTACGATATAATTAACAAATACATATCACAGACAATTGACTATAACAATAACAATCTTAAAATTGATCATTTTCTAACATTTAAAAAATAGTAATATTTAAGAACAGATGTTACACGTATGATAATAAATAATATTATATTTATTTGAGAATATTTAAAGAAATATCTGTCTTGTATTAGACCTGAATTTTATTATGAAGTGACAATGGTTGACTGTGTGTATATATGAGAGAAGTTGGTTCAGGGTGCAGTCACTTTTATACACAATTAAGCGTAAACTTAATTTTTCGGTGCCGACGTTTCGGCCTAAATTATAGGCCTTCTTCAGGGTGGTTGTGTGAGCTGAGAAGGCGTCAGTCAACAACAATCATTATTAACTCCCATGACGTAAAATATTTGTGAAGACTTGGCTCTTAGTAAGAATTGGAAGTCCTAAGATCGGAGTTACATTGTTGTTGAGTGACGCCTTCTCAGCTCACACAACCACCCTGAAGAATGCCTATAATTTAGGCCGAAACGTCGGCACCAATAAATTAAGTTTACGCTTAATTGTGTGTTTAATTGACTGCACCCTCAACCAACTTCTCTCACTGAATTTATTTTATTAATACGATGTTCGGCGGACTGAAGTAAACTCGTAGAGGATTTTTTTTTTTTTTTTTTTTTTTTGTTAAAAAACACTAATATTAAAAGTACGGAGTTACAAGCGTATATATAGGAAAAAATTAATTTTTTTGGGGGGGGAGAGAGAGGGGTTTGTCGCTCTTTACTGATATTAAAACTCTATACATTATTTTCTCTATCGTCCAAAATAGCTGAGTTATGGGCGTAATTGTTTGTAAAATTTCAATTTTTTTCTTTTCTTTATCCTCTTTTTTATCATTATTCGCGTGTTTTTTTTGTTAAAAACACTAATGAAATTTTTCTCTATCTTCAAACATAAGTGAGTTTTTAAATTAAATCACTTTGAATCGGGCTCAATTTTAAACACAATCAGCTGATATCAACGTCTAAGTGTTAACATCATCTTTGCACGCACTATTATTTTTCTGGAAAATTCCAAAAAAACTGATCCAGTAGTTTCGGAGAAATGTCACAGATAGCAGACGCCGGACAAACGGTTTTTTTTTTTTTTCTTTTTTTTTTTTTTTTTTTTTTTTTTTTCATCCGGTATTGGGGTTCTACGTATCTTGAAACGTAAGCACTCATTTTGAGGGAGAGGAGGCGGTGGTTAACTATTTTTGTCTACTAAGGTTCAGTATTGAAAATAATCAACCAAATTTCAAAATAAAATCTATTTAAAGTATTTATAATAATTTTCAATACATTTCTGCTAATAGCTTACCAAGTTTTCTATCCTACAATAGTTTTGAAAAACTTTGTTTCACGTGTTGAAGAAAATACAGAAAACGCATTTTTTATTTTTAAATCATTGGTGAAAAGATTTCTCTACAAGACGTTGCCTTAACTTCGAAAAAACAAATAAAAAAGAAAGTGATAGTATGAAGGAAAATATGTTAGGTGTGGTAGGACTTGATAGACTAACTATTAAACATTTATCCACTGCCTTTATTGATATATAACGTTTACATTACCATGAAGGGAAGTAGGTGCTTTCCTGTTAACCAGTGAAGAATGCTGTTTGATCGAATTTCCACGAAATTGGTCAATGTCTTGTTGTTATGATTTTAATCAAATTTTTTTTTTCCTTTCGTAGAAAAGAAAAATGAATGTGGCCATAGACATGGGCGACCTCTATAATACAGTAACCATATATATTATGTATGGAGACTGTTTTGGCATGTGGCGAGAAGAATGACCTTGAGACCTAACCGTCGGTCTCATCCGCGTCCATCCCATCCACGATCCACTGCTAGTCACTAGTTTTTTTTACGCGCTCTAGAAATGAATTGTTTCTTTGAGAGGAGCATGCAAACAAACACACTTATCTCTACATTTTAACTTCTAACGTTCGTCGACTTTTTGCGTGAAACCAAAGAATCGACACTTTTTTTTCCCTTCCGATTAATTTTAAATGCTTGAACATTTACTTGACAAACGATCAAAACTCCCTCTTTATTAAAAAAAAAAAAACTCATTTACATAACCGTTATCAGACCTATTTGAACTTATGGCATTGAGCTATGGGGGTCCACAAGACCGTCGAATTCCTCCCGCATCCAATCCTTACAATCCAAAATCTTCTAACGCTCCTTCCTTCGTTACCAACAAACTCATCCATAGAGACCTGAATATCACACTAGTTACAGAAATCGTCCAAGAGATACACCTCCTTTCATTCCAAATTATCAGCCCATACAAACCCGCTTGTCCGTATTCTCTCATCGACATATATTCCCGATAATCCTCTGAGGCGTCTGAAAAACCGATGGTCTCGAGACCTGCTGAATAAATAAACATTAAAGTGCTACCGCTGGGTAGATTCTTCTCATGACTTTTTCAAGCTGTAAGTAGCACATTTACTTATTGTACTATGTAATTTGTACAGTTGTAAATTTCAATAAAAGAAAAAAAAAGAAAAAAAATGCTTGGAAACTGTCTAGCTATAAAACAAGTTTTCTGTCAGTTTTACGATGGCCTTTTTCCACAGCTCTCTCGAGATCTTCGTCGTACATTGGTGTTCGAGGCTGTTCACGGATCAGATATCCTACTGACCACTAAAGTAAACAAAGACGAATGAGTCATTTATTAGAACGTCCTTCACTAAACTCATGACAAATATTACTTATTGTCCGAGCAGTAGAATGACCAAGTTATTACTCAAAAATCTGGTGCGGGCAACACACGACTTTCACTTACCTCCATTTTTAAAATCAATGAAAGAATTTTCAAATACAATTAGAGATAAAAATACGTGAAACTAATAAGGAGTTAATCAAATCGAATTTATATAGAAACATGTGTTATTAAAAAATCTATTATATTATTATCTTAAATAATCAGTTAGTTTTATCTTCTTTTCATCACTCTCCATTAACTTCTAAAAGCTTGTGTATGAGATGATATTTTTTCTAAAATCTTTAGCTTTCCAACGGTATATCATACATGTATATTACTGCTCTTATGTTCAAAAACGAAAAATTGCATTAAAAAATATTTTTTCTGTTTTCTCCTTTAGTTGGGTATCGATTTTATTCAATTTATATATTTACCAGTTTTTCATCAGCGTTAACAAGATAATCTAGTTATTATTATTGAATCTACAAAATTAAAGGTACTTTAGGGGAAGACAATTTAAAATATCGGCATTTAAGCCCTGTCAAACCATTTTTATCCAAATAAAATCTACATGATATTAAAGCCTATTAAATTTTACAACGATATAGCGAGTTTAATCAAAATCGTCGGAACCGTTTTCGAGAAAATCGAAAAAAGGTGCAAAATGCATAGTATAAAGTGCCTCTTCTGGTTAGCTCATTTTGATGAAAAAAGTTTTGTCACGTATCGGGCGTATAGTTGTCTTAAATATGAAATTTCAGTTCCATAGGAGTTACCGTTTCCGCCCGGGAGTTACCACACACACAATGACCTTTTTGCGGGACTTGGTTATTTGGACTCAGGGGACCCTAAAACGTGTATTTCCGTTGAAAACTGGAATTCGAAAATTTTCACTATATATAGTAAGTGAAAGTAAAGATAAAAATAAATAAATAAATATTAAAAAAAAAAAAAAACCTTCGGAAATGCTGTATTTTTATGAGCACGATTAAAACTATACTAAAATATGCATTCCTACTTGTAAAAAAATCCTGAGATGATTAACAAGTCCTTACATACACAATACATATTATATATACACATTACAATACATATTTTGCTAGGAATCAAGATACAACGCTTTAATCCTCTATAAAGATTAAGATCGGACAATTTCTGCGTTATATTTAAGATAGCTATCAGTACTTCTGGTCATCATTCATCAACCGTCGCACAGAGGGCTAAATCCCCAATTCAGGTGGTCAAAAGTCAAGTCAAAAGTTTGGAATTTTCCAGTGCTTCACCTATTTATTATTAGTTGGCAAGACTCTTAATACTAACATTTCCCGCCTTACCGTGTTTACAAATAAATAGTAAATGAATGAATCATTCCTGTTCACACAAATGCCTAGTAGCCGGCAGTGGGATTATCTTTATTCGATGGTCATTTATTGTGTTCAAGGTGTATTTAGAGCAGTCTTCTTGCTTTTATTTAACAATGGACATTGTGAAGGCAGGTAAGACATTATATTTCCAAATTCGTTGATGATTAAACGTTGCAGTCTCACCTGTAGAGTAAATTTAGAAATTTGTAAATGTATGCCCCTATTCGATAACGAAAAACTATATAACCCCCAAGTTACCCCAAGGATTTGTTTCATCAATCCTTTTAGCCTTTAGATACTACAAAGAGTTTTTGCGTTTTGGGTGATACATAATTTCAAGAATTTCCTAAATGATATAAAATACATCTCTTAGCAGGTTTTAGCAACTACGAGCTATAATTAGATTTTTTGTATTACATTTTCCGTATTCTGGGACTTCAAACGTAAAATATAGGGGAGTTTTAGATTTTAGCAAATAAATTTGGTGTTTGACCACTGAACGCTCGCCAATCGTGTCAAAAAATTAACAAAGAGAACTGGCATCGTACATTCTCTGGACCACCATTTTACGGCAAAACCAAAGATATTTTACTCTCTGAAAAAATCTTCTGTCTGTCAGATTTTTACCTGAGACTTTGGGCATTATGCTAGCTATTACACCACAGATGACCTCCTGGATTTATTTTAATTATATGTACATCGAAATTCATTCTTCTCATCTAGAGGATAGGACAGATCACTGTTATTCATCGACTGGTTTCTAACCCAACTTTGGCGAAATATTTACTTATTCTGTAATCTAGACTTTAGTCGACCTGGAGGTCGGGATTCCCTCCAAGGGCACACTTAGCCTCTATAAAAAGTGGATAGCTAAAAATAACGGGAAATATCTAGGGGCTGAGCGTAATCTCGGCCTAATCACATCCTTCCTAGTTTGCCGGCGTAGAAACCTTCCATGGACTGTTTAACTTAATTTTTTTTTTTTTTTAGTTGCTCAATTCTTTTCTAGGATTTGTTATGCAATAATTTTTCCAAGAGCTTTTGCCACCATATTCTACATTAATAATACAATTTTTATTTCCGGAAATGTGTTTTCAACCTTGGGAAATATTACTCTCCAGGTTGGCAATTGTATACTTTCCTGGATTATATGTATGTATCTCCTGCAATCAATTTAGATTTACATAATACCCATGTGTAAATATATGATTTCAGTTGAGTGATATTTCAAATTTTCCTTCCAGATAAACCTGATCTTGCAGGATTTGATTATTCGGTCTCAGGAAACCCTTAAATTTATTTTCTAGAAAACTTTTCTTTTGATACAAACGGTATAACTAGTTTCAAGAAAAACGAAGAAATAGTCTTAACAAAGTAATTCTTTGTTCGGCCAATTCAGACTGTTGGGGAGAGGGGCGACAACACACTCGCTCGCAGCCTCAACCCGAACGTTAATTTTGAGTCGCCGAATTTCTCATACTTGATTAGGTTTCGTTATGGGTTTATTAAGATTACTAACTTTGTAAAACATATATATATTGAGGAAAACAAAATTCAAAAGAACAAATAAAATTAACTTATAAACATGAGTGTACTGTACTTAAAGTCACAAGGACGATCGCGGGCGACGATGGCGAGCGACGAAGGGTAGTAGCGACTGCGAAGCGACCTTTCTCTCTTGGCACCCAGAGCACTCTCTCTCCCGAGCGGTCACTATCACTTAATCCCTTTTAGGTAAATAGTGCCCCCCCTCTTGCGTCTGAACTTAATATTTACTAAATATATACAAACATACATACATATATATATATATATATACACATATATATAAACTAAATCAGTATTTCTCAATTCTTAACATGCCGCCAACCAATTTTATAACATAAAATTTAAATTTTGGAATTGTGACATGGGACAGAATTAAGTGATAAAAGTAAGTAAAGTAGCGAGGTTGAGCGATGTTTGGTCGATGATTCTTCCAGGGTGGTCCGATGAGGCGCGGAACGCTTCTTCAGACACATCTGAGACTACTAATAGAGCGATCTTGTCCTATTGGTAGATGTATAAAATAAACCAAAGATGTTTGTCTTGTACTATAGCGAGGCATTTAATCTGCCGCCCACCTTGACGAGTCCTGGATTGCAGAATTTAGTCAGCGAATTATTTAAGGGACGATCAGTTTCAAATTCTTGGTTATTCTTAGCGTACGTGATATGCGAAGTTAAGGTGTCACTTACAGGACCAGTTATCACCAAACCAAAAATCGTCTTTAATCCATTCGGAAAACCTGAGGAAGTGTTGATGGTTTCTCCTGTAAATATTTTACTGAACAAATCAGCTCCGAGAAGAAAATCTATGTGACACGGTTTGTCAAAGCCAGGATCAGCTAGATCGTATTTATTAAAGATTTCTTTAATTTTTGGTGATAAGCAGCGGGTGGGTAATTTATCGGTAATATGCGATATTAATATGGCATTCGTTTCCAATAGTGGTTGATCCAGTCCGCACGGGCGTAAAATACATTTTGTTTGGTGTTCTCCACCACGAATTTGACTATCTGCAAAGCCACTGATCTTATGAGGGTTTCTGAAAAGGGGTAATCCTAAGCGTTGCGAACAATGAGTGGTTATGAAAGATCTCTGTGACCCACTATCTATAACTAATCTTATTGGATGGTAGTTACCCTCTTGGTCCCTTATTTCGGCGCAGGCAGTTCCAAGTAGGACATTAATTCCTCCATTATTTGCAGTAGAAAGTACTACTTCCTTTGAGTCATTTGAAGTTGCTGGTTTAGCGTCCACGGGACAAAATGTTTTAGGCTGGCTGATACATGAAGAGCGACTGATTGAAGTTTGTTCGTTAGCGACCTGTTTAGAATGAAATGCGAGACGATTTGATGGCGAAAAATGTAATAGTGTGTGATGTTTTCTACCACAGGAACGACAGGAATTGCGAGAGGGGCAGCCTTTTGCAGGGTGGCCCGAAGACAAGCAGTTAAAGCATCGATTAAATTTCTTGACTTCTTCGTATCTTTGTGATTGACTTAAAGTTCTGAATTGGGGGCATTCATAAATGCGGTGGTTCTCTTGGCATTTAAAACATTTCAGAGAAGCATTATCGGAGCTAGTTGACAGAAAGACGCGTCTTGGTTCAATGAAATATTTAGATTTTGTTGCGGGACTATTGTTTCTACTGAGCGGTTAGAAGTTAAGGCTTTGGTTTGTAATTTTATGCAAATTTCTTGAATGAAGTTCTGAAAATTATGAAGTGTGGGTAATGTGGTCGAAGAAGAATATTTTGTCTCAAACTGATCGCGGGATTTTTCATCTAACAAAGTCAAGCCATACGTCATAAGAATAAATCCCGCCGGATCTTCTAATTTCAAGTTCTGAAATAAAATAATATTTTCTAAAACGACATTTGAAAAGGTTTCCAAGGAAGCCAAATTTTGATTTTTAAGAGATTGAAATTGAAATATTTTCATAAGAAATGTAATGGCTTGTGATCTCTTGTTTTCATATCGTTTAGAAAGCGTTTCCCAAGCATGCAGGTACTCAGCGTCAGACATCGGAATAGAAGCTATTATATGAGCGGCGGCCCCCTTTAATGCAGACTTTAAATAATGAAATTTCTGTACATTTGGTAAATCATTGTTATGATGAATTAGGGAAAGATAAGTGTCCTTAAATGGTCCCCAATCTGAAATATTACCGTCGAAACTTGGCAAGTTTATAGGTGGTAGTTGGAGAACTGGCGTAGAACTGATCGAATTATTTTTCATAGAGATTTGATTTTCGTGTACATCATAAGACAAAGCTTCGTAGTAGGCTTCTCTAGCCTCATGTTTCATTTTTATGCATAGCGAAGTATCATAACCTTCTATTCGTGTAGCAAGCGATTTTATTTCTCGAAATATTTGAGAAAACTTCTCAAAAGTACCATCTATACGCGATAAGCGTGCCTTAAATAATGCCCTCTTAGATTTATCTGTGGTGGAAATAAAACCTAGATTATTAGTGTTTTTAATGTCCTCATATAAATCACTAAATTCGTCCATTAAAAATTGTAACTTAAGTTCATCACTTTCTAAATTAGAACCTTTATCAGCTTTGGGCGGCATATTAGATAACAATAAATTTTGACGAAAATAACAAATTTAAATCAAAGAAAATATCAAAAATGGAAATACTTTTCTCAAATTAATTACAAACTAATTATAATTAAAGAGCTTTAGCGAGTTGTAGTTAAATAATAATCAATGGAAAAAAAAAAATAAAGTGACCTATAAAATATTATAAAATTAAAATGAATAATGCGTAGTGAATAATTAAATTAATATGCATTCGAAGTGACTTACGTATAGTATCAAAGAAATAAACATATACTTTATAATACACAGTGAGTTAATAAAGAAAATAAATATGTACAAAGTGCACTACGTAGTATTAGCGAAATTAAGATTTGCAATAATCAAATAAATCATTGAAAAAAAACAAACATATATATAAAGATTTAAAACAAAATGAAAAACATATATATACAAAGAATTAAAAATAGAATGAAAGCATGTATGCACAAAGATTTAAAATAAATGAAAATAGTTCTCTCTACTATATTATACACAAATAAAATTTATAAAATAAAAGGATGCTAAAGATTAAGAAAAAAATTAACTGATAAAACAAATGCGAATAAAATAATGCGAAAGCGCAACCTATTAACTCAATTTAATTTCAAGCGATAGTCACCAAAACGAAACCTAAACAAATCGAGAAAATTCGGCAATCTCGCCGGTGCCTCCAAATTTATGTTGGGGAGAGGGGCGACAACACACTCGCTCGCAGCCTCAACCCGAACGTTAATTTTGAGTCGCCGAATTTCTCATACTTGATTAGGTTTCGTTATGGGTTTATTAAGATTACTAACTTTGTAAAACATATATATATTGAGGAAAACAAAATTCAAAAGAACAAATAAAATTAACTTATAAACATGAGTGTACTGTACTTAAAGTCACAAGGACGATCGCGGGCGACGATGGCGAGCGACGAAGGGTAGAAGCGACTGCGAAGCGACCTTTCTCTCTTGGCACCCAGAGCACTCTCTCTCCCGAGCGGTCACTATCACTTAATCCCTTTTAGGTAAATAGTGCCCCCCCTCTTGCGTCTGAACTTAATATTTACTAAATATATACTAACATACATACATATATATATATATATATATATTACACATATATATAAACTAAATCAGTATTTCTCAATTCTTAACACAGACTATCATAGACATCTTGGAAACCATTAGTATTTCAATAATAATTTAATGTGTCCTATCGGTCGTAATGTGACCCTGAGGTATGGTGCCCTCCTGGGGCACATCCAGCCTATATAAAGTGGGTACCCGAAAATTTGGAGAAGAGGGTAGGGGGAATTGGCAGCCGAGCGTGATTATTAGACCTAATCACACACTTGCGTAAACATTAATACTTCGTTTTCGAATTCGTTTAAATTTGAATTTTAAAAAATATCACATGGAAGACATGGTTAGTCGTTGGATAAATATAGTAAATTTTTTAAATAAATAATGTCTTTGATTTAATTTTTTAAAGTTTTCTTTCTCCAATACCTATGCATTTCTAGAAATGAATTAATTGATCATGCCTTGTCATAAGAAATGATAAAAAAAACACCCTCCTCGGGCACACCCAGCCTCTATAAAGTGGGTACCCGAAAATGTGGAGGGGGGAATCTGGCGGCAGAGCATGACTATTAGACCTAATCATCTCCTTGAAGAAACATTTGTTTATTCGATTAACGTCACTGTATGCTACTTTGAGCACGCGTTGCTTAGCAACAGGGAACCGAAATGTTAAGACCAAATAATTACGAGTTCGAGTCTCGTGCTGAGGGGATTTTTCTCGGCATATATCCCCCGTCTTCACCCCCTGGCCCGAGAAAACCCTGTATAGCCTTCAAAGGCGAGGTAGGGGTGGAAAAAAAATATTGAGAGCTCTAAATTTTGCCGATCTAGCTTCTTTTTCTATTTTAAACTTCCTTATTTAAATTAAAATTCAGACATTTTACAGTGCAAGTAGAAGTCAATATCCCTTAATTAGTATAGGGAGTATCAGATATCGCACAGACTCGAGATTAGCATCTTACGTTCCCTCCGAAGGACTGCATTACCAAGGACTCCTGTTAGGGTTATCTGACAAGTTCGAACCCACGACCTTGGACACAGATGCCAGTGAGTATGTACCCTTCATGGATTATCGAGGAAGATAAGATTTTTGGAAAAAAGTATTCAAAATCAATGATAAAAAGTTGAACTTTCAGTAAGTCAGAGGCAAATTAGCGATATCGGTCGGTGTGTCTGGACTATACTATAGTAACCTTCAACCGATTATTTTCATCAAAAAATCAGTTACGTTTATTTTTTATTATTATAGATTCTGTTGTATTTATATTATATTTTTTATTTACTTTATAAATATATAATATAAAATAAGGTTCGCCGTTGTGGCAAATGCGCCAGCATAATTATTTATAATACTCATCTCTTTGCACGAACATTGGCTTAGAAACAGTACGAAATATATTGAACACAACTAAAGTTTGTTTCTGATCTTTTCTTATAAGTATATTATCACTTAAAAACAAAAATGTACAAAAACAAATCCTACTGTAATGAAAGTGAGTTTGGAATATTCCGTTTACAATGCAATCAATTAAGCATGCCGTGACCTCAGGATATTAACACGCGATCCGTAGAATATAGACGACCAATATAATAGATGAGTCAGCCTAGTTATTTAGGTTGTTCTATTACTTCCGATCTTATGTATACTGTAAATATTTTAATGTTTGTAATAAAAACGCAGTCATATACAACATACAATGTCGTCTGAAGCCAATTTTACCTAAACAATATTTATCTGTGTTAAATATGACATTTGAGAGTTTATATACATGAAAAGTGTGATTTTTGAATCTATGATTTTCACCATTTTCGGATACTTTAACAATTACAAGACAAACGGTCAAAGAACAAAAGACTCGTCAAGATAACCATCAAATATTCAACCATACAATTTTTCCGTATTCCATCATTGACATAAGATATCCTTTGTCAGGAATAAACTTATTCATAATGACCTTGGTGTTCTTAATCTTGCTATTCCTATTATTGTTTCATAAATGGCAAAATCCATTGTCACTCTAACCTTCATTCCTCTTCAATTTTTGATATTCCTCCGAGACGTCTAAAAAGAAGATGGTCTCGAAACCAAATGGTTTAGATTGCCAATTGGAGTGATGCTAATGGGCCGTTCCACCAAACCCATAATATCAAGGTATTGTTTAATATATTCTCACATTTACTGAATGTATTTATCTTAATATATGGCAAGGAAAAGTATTGCGATCCTGAAATATTTTTGTTTGTAGTTTTAAGCGGAAATACACGTTTTAGTGTAGTCCCAAGCCCCGCAAAAAGTCTGTGTATGTGTGTATTCGCATTCAACTAACGTTTAATATTTTACAAACGTAATCTCCGAGATGTTACAGCAACTTTATCAAAGAAAATCAGCAAACCAGAAGAAATATTGGGTTGTGTCACATGAAATGTCCGTTTTCAAGGTAAAGGATTTTTATTAAAAATACGATATGAAAACAAGATAATTTTACACGAAGTATTTACCTTCTTTTTCTAAACATTTTTCCCAACGTGACACCAACTTCTTTTTTTTATCCCCGAACTGAAAAACTCTGAGCTTTGAAGTAAAACAAAATCTGAAAACGCACTTTTCACTTGATCATCATATTCAAAAGTTTTCCTTTGAAGAAGTTGTCTAAATTCCTGAACAGGTGGTAATATGTTGGAGACAAGTCGGGAGAATATGGTGGGTGCGGAAGAACTTCGTAGCCCAGTTCTTTCAATTTTTGCACGGTATGTTTTGAAACATAGGGTCTTGCTGCCGCTCAGTGAGATCATGAGGTACCCATGTATCGAGCTTTTTTGCCTTCCCAATATACTTTAAATGTCTGGAAACGGTAGATGCACTTGCATTTAGTTGTGCTGAGAGTCCTTTAACTGTTTGGTAGGGGTTTCCTTCTACCGTATGTTTGAGGACATCGTTGTCTAACAACGAGAGAAACAACAGAGACCTGCAAAATCCTTTGTGTATTTCAGAAACTATAAACGGACATTTCATGTGAAACAACCCAATACATTCTACTATGCATTTTTTACCTCCTTCTGTATTTCTCCAAAACGGCTCCTATGATTTTGATTAAACTCACCAAATCGATATAAAATTGATAGGGCTTTAATATCATGTAGGTTTCATTCAGATTTAAATAATCTCGATAATAATAAGGGCTTGAATGTCGATATTTTAAAATTTCTTCGTTTAAAATATCATTAATTTTGTATGTTCGAAGAAACTAACCATTATTTGGTGTTAGCATTGATATAAAACGGATAAACACTTAAGCTGAACGAATTCAATATTCAACGAAAGGAGAAAAAGAGCAAAATTATTTTTTAAATGCAATTTTAGTGTTTTTCAACATAAGCACTTCAATATAGATATATATATTGATATTGAGATATATAAATATATATATATATAATAGGGGCGGCTTTTTTCCCTTCTACATCGCAACATGCGTGAAGGGCTTAACTGTTTTCTTGTTGTGTTTATAACAGTGAGGGGGAGGTTCTTATGGAAGAAAGAAAGAGAAAAGTGGGATAACTTGTAGCTGGGTGGTTAGCATAACTAGCAAAGGTCACAGGTTCAAACCCACTGGTGGTCCTAGGATTTTTTAATGGGAGTAAAAAATCCTTAGTCATGCCGTCCTTCGGGGGGAACGTTAGATGTCAGATACTCGTTAAACATCCCTATCCTAATAAAACCTGCATAGGCAAAATTTAGGACTCCCACTGTAGCATCATCCGATTAACCACAGTAGTATAAAGTGATGTTAAATAAATAAACAACAAACAAACGAGAAAGAGTTACTGTGGTCGTTATGTTTTTTTTAATTTCCTAAGTAATAATAATCTCTTTATCTGTATATATAAAAATGTATCCCCTTTTTATCTTGGTCATCGCATCTCGAGTTAACTGATTTCGCTAGCACATAGTTAAATCAGAACATCGCCTGTCGTGCCAGCTAATTGTTTATAAATCGGAGGTATGTGAAAATCGCCTATCTGATTTTTAAAAATAGTCTAGAAACGTTTAAAGTATTGCCTGCTGTTCGCAATAATATATTCAGCTTCTATAATTAACACTTGCTAACAATCTATTTACAAACTGTTTGTTTAATTTCCAATCAGCCTTAGAGGTTTCAGTTTCATTTTAAAAGTGCATAAAGATTTTAAAGTTGACCTTGTCAAGAATAAGATAACTAGAATAACAATAAACATGAAAAGATAATCAAAACTCATATTGATTCTGGAATGCTGCCATTCGAGGAAAATCCGCATCTAATAAGGAGGTTCAACTTTTTTTGCAAATAGATTGTTTACAAGTAATCAAGACTTTAATAATTCGTTTTCGAATTTTTTTAAACTTTAATTTTAAAAATGTAAGACATGGTTAGTCGTTGAATAAATATAGTAAATATTTTAAATAAATAATGTCTTTGATTTAATTTTTTTATAGATTTCTTTCTCCGATACGTTTGAATTTCTTGAAATGAATTATTTGACCATGCTTTATCATTATGAATGATAAAAATTAAATTATGATTATAAAATATATTCATAGTATAATATACCGTTAAAGCTAAACATATTGGAAAAATATCATATTACATACTAAATTGTATTCTCTTTAGTTATAGGCTTTACAATTAATCCTTTTAGAAGTGATGATAGTGGTTAAATATTACAAAAAGTTTCACGTAAACCGAATATTTTAGCACTATAAAATCGCTTAAAGGAAAACAGACCGGCCTTTTATTCTTTTAATTTTAAATATATTATATCTTGTGAAGGTTGTCTTTTTTTTTTTTTTTTTTTTTTTTTTTACATTTATTTTATGTAACCTACAACTGTTAATAGAATACAATCTGTAAAATGTAAAAAGGCATGAAACACGTGTAGAGAAACTCATTGAAAGCACTCTAAAAATATTCTAAGCTAGAAGGTCTCGGGGCTATCTCCGACAATTCAGAGGATTGTCAGAAAAAGAGGAAGCAACGATTGAAACTAGTGAGTAATACTTGGTTCTGACAAAATCAGGAACGTAAAGAATATTTAGGTCTTTTTGGATGCGTTCTTCATATCCGTAAAGAACCGTCGGAAAAATAATAATTTTATAAATCCTACTCTTTAAGTTTATAGATAGAAGCCGCGAACTAAGTAAATTAGCTACTGAATAATAACACGCATTTCCCACCTTTGACCGGGACTTAATATGTATGGCAATATATTATTATTTAACGTCACTTTATGCTACTATGGCTAATCGGACGATGCTACAGTGGGAGTCCTAAATTTTGCCTATCCAGGTTTTATTAGGATAGGGATCTTTAACGAGTACCTGTCACCGCACAGGCTCGGGACCACCTTTTGACGTACCCTCTGAAGGACGGCATAATTAAGGATTAATTACTCCCATTAAAAAATCCAAGTATCACCTGCAAGTTTGAACCCGTGAACTTTGGCATAGGAGGCTGTTATGCTAGCCACCCAGCTCCAAGTGATCCCTCAGGAAATATATTTAAAAAAATATATTTAAAAAAAAATCACTAAACTAGGTAAAATACTTAAACTCAACTAAAACCATATAGGTAATGATGGATAATATCCAGACAATGCTATATGATCATCTCGAACATTATGGACAATTCGCTACTATCATGACCTCAGTCTTCCAGAAGACCACTTTGTTCTGCTGAGGATAGCTCCGGGAGTTCCTAACCAGAGACCTCTCACCACAAACTCTCTCTCCGAAGGTCTCGCGAAATTTCTCTTTTAGAAAAGGGATACAATTTTCGTAGTTGCAGGCCTACAATGTAGGCCGAAACGTCGGCACACTAATAAAAGTGTAACTTATTAGTGTGTTATCACTTAATGACTGTAACCATCTTCCCCTATTTTATATTTTCATAGGCCTACACTCACTGAAAAAAGTTTCTATACAGCATGCTTTTATTTTGCATAGCTATTTATTTTCAAATTAACAATTTCGTAATGTGTACTGCTATGTATCGAGAATATTGGGAGGTGAAGGAATATTTTTGATTTGTACAAAATAGAGTAGTTTCCGGGCGACAAGCAGGAAGGCTTCTTAGAAGGGATATACAAAAAATAGACCCCTCCACTCGTACAGCAGGGATAGCGGAGTACCTGGGGAGTCTGAGCTGGGAGCGGAGAGGAAGAGGAAGGAAGTCCAGCCATGTCGGGGGTCAACCAGGAAAGAAATTTGCAGTCATGTTCAAAGGTACTTATATGTAATATGATGTGGTAAATAGAACCTCAGTATTCTCGATAATAACAATACCTCAAATGTACGATGTTTTTATGTGTAATAATAATAAGTGATATTTAATAAATAAATGTATATTTTAAGTAAATTACTTTATTACCCTATATGCCACGAAACATAGTATTTTATGGCATCCAGCTTGTGGGGACGAATTTATCAATTCTTTATTAGTATCGAAAATTTATAAGTTAATTAAAAGTCAATGTTATAAGTGGCATTAGGGTAATATTGTCATATGTATTATATAGGAATCTGATATTAATACTTCATTAATTTATAATTAATTGTTAGCATCTTGTGCGCCTCCCTACTGTTTTAAGGTCTTGAAAGTGGTTAGTTTTTTAAAGTGGTTTTATGAAAGTTGTTAGATGTTTGTTATTTATGCCTTTTGTTCGTGTAAGCGTTTAAACCACCCTTAAAGGTTTTTGAAGATTAGCCAGGGTTTTGTTTTTTATTATTTCGCACACTATTTTTTACTATGGCTTCCAGAGTAGATGAGCTACCAAAGCCAAAATGTTCAGAAGTATCTGATCTGGGGTTGACCGGAGAGTCAGTGATCCCGTGCTCGAATACAACTAAGCCACAGACCAAATTAAGAGGGAAGAAGCTAAACTTCAAAGAAGAAGAAGATATTGAAGAAGATATTTTTTTTAAACGTTTCGAAAATTCAATAATGAATATTCTTGATAGATTCGATAATTGGGTAAAAAATGGATTTGTTCATCTGGAGGAGAATATTGGTAGCATTGAAAATAAGAAAAATAAGAAAGATCCTTTTGAAGATAAAATAGAAGTGAACACCGATGAAAGACTCCCAGAAGAGATTAAAAAGAAAAATAATTTCATAAATGAGGAACTGCAACCTGAAGAGACCCCCACTCAAACTCCAAATAAATATTTTAATGCCAATTCCGGAAAAACACCATCTACTGAGGATGAAGCAGAATCTCAGTATGAAGAAATAAATGACCAGGAAAGTGAAAAGAAAGAAAGTAAAAAAGAAGAAGATAACAACCCGAAAATTCAAGAAAAACTCCATTCTCTAATGACTCCCACTACTCAAAATGAAAATAAAATGTATAGTGAAAAGACGGTTAAAACAGAACCAAATGCAAAACTCGATCTTACCACTAATGAGAAATTTAAAATAATATTGATTCCTCAAGAAAATCCTGAAAAGTTCAAAGAAGAAAGCGTCCCTTATCAGAAAACCTTCCAGACTCAATTTTTAACTCTGAAATCCCTTATTCTATTCCGGAGTCAAGAATATAGATCTAAACTAGTCAGTTTCAAATTAAATACATTTTTGATTCCACTTGCTCCTAGCAACACTGTACTTGATGTTTATAGAAAGGTGCCCGTTAAAGGAATAACAATTGTTATTTTTATATATGTAGATTATAAAGGCTACATGGTCTTGGACCATGTTAGAAAAGGCCTCATAACATATTATTTTGTTATACGGCAGTCTTTATCCGTTTCCAGAGGATAAAAAGGGGTAATTAGCGTCCCCTCCGTATGACGAGCTTACAGTGTTTAGCCTGGGCCATGTTCAGGTTAAACCTTACTGGAAAAATTGTAAATAGATTGTACATACAATGTAAATATTAGGATTAAGTTATTTGTATGTAAAGATTAGGATTAAGATAAACTTTAATTGATATTTTATATGCAAAAAGGAATGGGTCTCAGTTGTTATTAACGTGTTTAATTCAAATCAATAAATAAATAGAGTATCAGGGACATTGTAAATATATTATTGCTTGAATTTAAAAAATGACGTCTGCTGTAGAAAGACCTTTACAAGTTTGATGAAAAATAAAATAAATTTAATAAATATAAAGTAGAATAATGAGCATCCGAAAACTAATAGAAAAAAAAATGGCGGATCATTGTATATATGTTTTAATAGTCCTAATGCGGATTTCTTTTAAGTATTAAGGGAATAATTATCCTGTAATTGGAGTAGATATTAGTCCTCCTTATCATTCTGAGATGAGATTTTTACCTTCTAATAGGTTTTTTAATAGGGAAGAACCCTGAATGTGGAGTAGCTGTAGGCCTCCTCTTATCCCGAAGGCGGGAATGATACACGTAGTTATTATTTGTAGACGGTAATGTCTTTTGTGTACACCCAGAGTACTGCTGTTATATTTATATTGATCATGCTATTAAATGTCTAAAATTCTAGTAGGTCTTCCTGATAATTTAATTTTTGTCGTTAAAAGGTCATCAGAAAGTTTAGCTATTTTTATTATTATTTTCTAGTTGTAATCTGAGATTCATTCCACTTTGATTTTGATTTAACATGATTATGGCATTATATTATAAGTAATTGGTGAGAGCTAATTGCCATTGCGCAAGGATAAATATAATTTAAATCATAATGAGAATACTGAGGATGTGTTATTAGTGTAATATGACTATTTGAAAGAAAAGAGGTTTAACAGGTACCTTAGAGACCTAATAGTAGATTCATTTTGGTTTTAATAATTTGCCACATGATAAGAAAATATCCAATGAATATTATATGTTGTATTTGTTACTATTATATTATGTATTATGCATTACTTTAATCAACTGATTATCTGAAAGGAAAAAAGGAAAATTAATTTCATAAGCACAGCATTTCATGTAAAATATAATAACTTTAGCGTTATGATATTTTTGTGATGAAAGAAGATTATGTATATTAAACTCTAAAGGACTTTGTAACTGCCAAAGTAGATTCAGTGAAAGGTATTGAATACGAACAGTAAATAAATACTTTTATAAGAAAAACTGTATTAAAAAAAAGTTCTATTATTATATTTAAATGTTTGTTTATTCTTAGAGGTCATGTTTTATTTAATTCTGACTTAACATGATGTACAGTATTATAACTAGTTTAATTCTTGTAATTTTATGTTTTGATAATTAAAGAAAAATCAAAAACCGTTCGGTTTTTAATTTTTCTTTCCTCGCAGGTTAGGTGAATGCTATGTATCGAGAATATTGGGAGGTGAAGGAATATTTTTGATTTGTACAAAATAGAGTAGTTTCCGGGCGACAAGCAGGAAGGCTTCTTAGAAGGGATATACAAAAAATAGACCCCTCCACTCGTACAGCAGGGATAGCGGAGTACCTGGGGAGTCTGAGCTGGGAGCGGAGAGGAAGAGGAAGGAAGTCCAGCCATGTCGGGGGTCAACCAGGAAAGAAATTTGCAGTCATGTTCAAAGGTACTTATATGTAATATGATGTGGTAAATAGAACCTCAGTATTCTCGATAATAACAATACCTCAAATGTACGATGTTTTTATGTGTAATAATAATAAGTGATATTTAATAAATAAATGTATATTTTAAGTAAATTACTTTATTACCCTATATGCCACGAAACATAGTAGTACATAATTAATACTAATATTAGATAAAAAAATAGATCCATTTATTTCCATTTTATCCTTACTATAAAACGAGGCAGAATATCATTTGTTAATGATAGGTTAAAAAAAAATTATATACACTTTCAATATTAATCCTATTTTTTGTACTATGACCAGGGTTATATGTATAAGGCTTATCTCTATAATCAAATATTAGTTCAGTATCAAGGTTACATGAGCATGGGAATCTGATTTCGTTTTAATATGAGCCTTTCTTGTGATATGAGAGAGCTTATATTTAAGGAAAATTGCACATCTGTTGAATAAGTCACATACTAGTGTATATTATGTTCCGAAAAGACATAGAGAGTTAAAATCTTTGGAGGATAGACCACGTCGTGGAAGACAGAAGAGTCTATTCCAATCCTCACACTATCGACACCTCAATGGCCATCAGAATAAATAGTTAGCATGGGATTCAAGTCTACCCTGAAACAGTCAAAAACATTCTAAGATGGGACGGATACAGTGGTCGAGTCGCAAGAAGAAATCCTTCATCAGTAAGTCAAACCGGAAGAAGTGGCTGTTATTTGCCAAGGAGATAGTCAAAAACCCCAAAAATTTCTGGGAATGGGTCATATTCTCTTAGGAATCCATGCTTAATATTTTTGGGACAGATGGAAGATCAAATGTGTGGAGGAAATCAACCTCAGCTTTTAAAACTAAGAATTGATTTATGGGTGTATGGAAACTTTTTTGAGCGAGTGTACAAATCCATACATAAAAATAATAATATCCTGACATTCCGAGGGAGCAAAAAAAAAAAAAAAAGGAAGAGATGAGAACAGATTTCTTCTTGTTTTTCCCTTCTGTTTGCGCACCACATTTTTTTTAATTTCCTGTTCTGAAAACTAGCTAATAAAAAAAAAAACTGAACAAAGCTCATTTGTTAGTTGACTAGCTCCTTATAAATTAATTATTATCAAGATAGAACGAAATACGAAAGACAATAACAGTCGATTGTTCAATAACCGAACGCTATTAGGAAAAATTATCATGACACAATAAAGCATTATGTGGATTCCAGAGACCGCTGGGCTGCCTTTGCTCAGGCAAGTAAACAACATTCATAAAAGATTCTTTGTACCAGGCAAGTCAATGGCCTGCAGTCTTCTTCTGTGCTTGTAATAAAAAAACTTTTTTCTTTTTCGCTACTGACATCAACACAATACTTATACAAATAATGATGAAAATATTTTTTCTAAAAATAATAATGAAATTATACAATTCCTAATGAAGCAACTTAATATTGTTTTTTTTTAAATATCGTGTACTTGTTAATGTGCAAAGAAATAAAAACGATATCCATTCTAAAAAAAAACAACATTTTTTTATAAATACTCTTATGAAAAGAGATAGAGAGATTGATACGTGCCAGTGCCTGATAAATAGGGATAAGATAAAACATGTTGTTATTAATTTAATTATATGTATTTACCTTATTGTTACCGAAATCTCCCGTCGCACATTTTCCACATTAAAACTTAAAGCTTTTGGTTAGCTCCTTAATATTTCCCCACTTTGACTATTGCGGTGCGGTGTATGGGAGTGTCTCTGGGGATCTCGAGGCAAAACTAAAACGAATGTTTAATTGCTTTATACGTTTCATCTTTGGGATATCCAAAAACACCTCTATCACCCGATTTTACAAAAAGTTAAAGTGGCCTTACCCCTCCTTCCGTAAGTACTTCCTAGCATCCTTCCTCTACCAAGTAATCCAATCCCGATGTCCGTTCTACATCTTTGATCTCCATAAATTCAAATCCTCAGTTCGTTCTCGTAACACCCGCTCAAGGCCTTCAGATCTGTATATAACATCCCATTGATCCACAGCTTTCGATAGATCATTCTTAATCCGATCCGGATCTCTATGGAATTCCATCCCTTCCAACATCCGTTACTCCCAAACTCTTTCAACATTTAAATCCCGTCTATTCAGCCATTTCCTGTCAATCCAATTTCCAAATAATCCTAATTAGATCCTAATTTCAGAGAAAATCGACAAATAAAGCAGACAGATACGTTTATTTAACTTTCATGGATACATTCGTAGCAAATATTATTCAAAAAGATTATCTTTTCAAAGATGAAAGATTTAATAACATATAATTTTACAAACATAAAAAAGCATTGTATTTTTTTTAACTGTATATTTTTATAATATTATTGTACTTTTAATTATATGTTATTTTCTGTCCTCATTTTAACATATAGATATATTTTTATTTATATTTTTCTTGTTTTCACATTTTATTAGAAGTTGACTTTTGAGTTATTTTATTTTTTTCATCTTATTAATTCAATTCTGTTGTTATTTTTACTTATATTTTTAATTTTTTTATTCTAAGACTCTAGTCTTAAGACTCTTGTTTATTTCCTGCAATATTATTCTTAAGGGACTCGTAAATAAAGAATAAATAAAGAATTATTATTATTATAATATCATAACTATACTGATATACATAAACAAAAACCAAACATAATAAAACCAGTGTCCAGTCCTTGTTTTGCATGGGTGCAATTTTCATATGGTGTTATTTATCTTAAAAAAACAAACAAAAAAAAACGAGGGTCCTATTCCATTTTGAAAATAAAATAAAGGATATAAAGATTACAAAAAACCTTATAAAAATTTAACAAGAAAAATGGGTACTGCAATACAGAAAAGACAGAAGCTATTATTTTCATAGAAGGAAGACCAAAGCTCCCTTTCACAATACGACTAAACCATATAACCAATTTATTTATAAAACCATGTCAAATACTCAGGAACCATATTAGATCACAAACTAATTTTCAACCTTCATATCAGCAACAAATTAATCAGTTCCCATAAAATATTATACAAGATGTACCCTTATTTTAACATAAAGTCAAAACTTTCGTCAAAAACAAATTATTATTGTAAAAAGCGGTCATAAGACCTATAATTTCTTATGCGTGCCCGGACTGGAGTTTTTGTAGCAATTGCACCAAAACATAAAAACCTAAATACAGACATAAAAGAACAAAAAGTATATGACAATAAAATATATCAAACTAAAAACTTTGTCTGTACTGTGAAAGTATTGACTGCATCCTGAACCAACTTCTCTCATAAAAATATTGTCATATTGTTCTTTGTCATATTATTTCTTTCTAATTTATTTATTTTTTAGGTTTGAAATTATTCTTATTATTATTATTTATTTTCCTTGTATTTTATTTCTTTTTTTTCCGTTAATTTTTTTTTAATGTTTACCAACAAAATAAACATTGCAAGAATATAAAAATCTATGTACAATGTGGGTGGAATGCCCCATCATTGTAGAACTAATTAAAACTGCATAGGTTAAATTTAGAACTCCCACCGTATGATCGTCGGATTAGCCACAGTAGCATTAAGTTACGTTAAATGAATGAACAAACACATAATAAAGTCCATTTATATTATAAATTGGATAAGTTAGAATACAAACAATTTAATGATACGGTTACAAGGAAATAAACATTTTTCTGAGAACTTTTTTAATTATGTTTATTCTGGGAATGCAGGTTTTATAATATAATTTCCTTTACATCCTTATTCATTACATGTTATTAAGTAGTAAAAAAAAAATATAACGTTTCGTGGAACAACGGTTTTGCAGGGAGACGATGTGAAGACGAAGCTCAACAGGTTTTCCCCCCCGGCGGAGCTCCCAAGGCCGACTCCAACACTATTTCATTCTTTTTCTTTCAGACGCTCCTCGTTCATCCTCACTGCAAGCTGCTACTTTCCTCAGTCCAGTTTATTTTATTTTTTTCTTCTTATTTCCTCCTAAAACCTTTAATTTGCAAATCTTTCCTTATGTACTTTTCCTTATCCGAAGGATTCTCCTCTACCAAATAGAATATTTTCAGCTCTTCGTTCATTTTATTGAAAATATGTTAATTAAAACTTGGCTGACTCGATGAGACCATATGCTATTTGAGAATCAGCAATATAACAATCTGTCTCACTGACAAGGAGAGGAAGTTTTTTTTTTAGTGAAGCTAGAACAGTATTATACAATAAAATACATTAATTGATCAAGTGGGCATAATACAGTCATGTAAAGAAACTACACAGTGGTAGCACTTCAGTGTTTATTTTATGTAGTAGGTCGCATTCATCATAATACGTTAGTTTTAAGCCTTTTGTATTTAAGTCTGTATTATTGACCATATATTTTGTTGGATTTATTTATCCTATGTTTTAGAAATGGTATAGGATTCATCCAGGCAATTGTCTATAGAAGACAATCCCAAAACACTTCTCCCTCATAATAATTTTCAAATGTGTTTAAAATATTTTGATGAATAAGTGTAATATTTTATGACCAATCCATCTTAATTTTATGCTGCTTAATTCATGAGAAGATTACAAATAAATTAATAAAAAGCTTAAATATCCTTCTATAAACCGATTGTAAAACTCATATACTATTAACAGAACTATATAAATTTGGTATTTTAAAAAGAATAAATAATAAAACATGCCAAAGCTTTAATTGTCTCTTACAAAGTTTTCAAATGGAGATAATTTATTGTTTAATGTATATTTTACTCTAACAACCATGATCGTTGGTATTGTGAAAATTAATTAATTATCTACAGAGCATCTACTAAAAAAATAAAAGACTTAAATCTCATACAGAAGTCATTATGGAAACCTAACAGTCTTCTCCGAAAACTTCCTCCATT
>CM041293.1:183338748-183351248 GCA_023052935.1 Piezodorus guildinii | reverse complement strand
TGTACCCACGCCAGGTAAATGTGTCGATCTGGAGATCCCGAAGAGGGGCCTCCGCAGTAGGCGTCTCTTCTTGCACGACTTGGGGGGGATGACGATCATACTTCGTAGTGAGGCAGACGTCGCAGTTCCCGATGATATCGTGAATCGTCTTCCGCATGCCCCACCAGAAATACCTCCGCTTCAGAGCCTGTAAGGTCTCCTGGACTCCGCGATGGTTCGTCTTACCCTGGTGGTACGCCAACGTCACTTCCCGTTGACGGTCCGCGTCCCTGAGCGATTCCACCATCAGCGTGCACCGAACGAACGACCGATCCACTCCAATTTTCTCCTCACGCCAGAGCCGCTTGGTTTTGTCCCACACGGTATTATTCCCGACATAAAGGTGATGCGTTCGTCCGGGCTTGGAAGCGTCCTTCAGCGCACGGCAAATCCCCTCCTCGCTAACACCCGGTTGCGACCAAATGGTCGTAATTTTAGTTTTCCCAATCTGGCTATATTCAAGTTTGAGCAGCCCTGCCGTTCTAGTCTTCCAAATGATCTGCCGGGATTTATCATTGACGATTTCTTCAAGCTCCTCCATATGCGTAGCTCTCTCATCCGCCGAACTCTCGTGTTCCGTATTCTCTTCCTCCGCGGAGGCGCGTTCACCCTCTCCGTCAGGCGTCCAATCCCTAATAAACCGCTGTAGTTCCCCAGACGTTTCCCCGCCTCTTGCTCTACCGCGTAAACTACCAGAGCCCGAGACAGCCAGTCCGCCACCACGTTTTCCTTACCTGGCTTATACACAATGTCGAAATTGTATTGGCTGAGGAATTCTTTCCACCGGGTGACCCGCGCCGAGGATTCTTTCAGAGTGCCCACCCATTGTAAGGGACGATGGTCCGTGTGGACTTTGAATTTCCTGCCGAATATGTATGGCCGAAAGTGTTCGATGGCCCAAACAATCCCCAACAATTCGCGTTCCAGGGCGCTGTAACGAGTTTCTGCATCTGTAAGGCGACGACTAGCGTACGCGATCGGGCGGTCCCCCTCAACTTGCTCTTGAGATAATACCGCACCCAACGCATATTCACTGGCATCGGTAGTGATGTTAAAGCACCGCGAGAAGTCAGGGAAAGCAAGCACGGATTCTTCTTGCAGCCTCGCCATACAACGTCTGATGTCGTTCTCCATCTCGGGCGTCACCACAACCTTCTTCCCTTTCTTGAGCAGGTTATTCAGAGGCACCAAGGACGCCGCCATTTCTGGAATGAACCGCCGATAATAATTCAGAGTCCCGAGCAACCGCCTAATGCCCTTGACATCCCGTGGCACCGCCATCCGCTGGATCGCCTCCACCTTAGCTTTATCGGGGCTCACCCCGTCTTGAGAAATAGTGTGGCCTAAAAAATTAATTTGCTCCTGGCCCAACAACGACTTATCCGGGGACAGCTTGAGGCCAAACTGCTGCACCCTGTCAAACACACTCCGCAGATGTTCGATATGCTGGTCTTCCGTTTTGCTAAAAACGACTAAATCGTCCATGTACACCTGACAGACCGATTCGTCTATCCCCCGCAAGAACTCATCCATGAGTCTCTGAAAAGTGATCGGCGCGTTTTTCAAGCCGAACGGCATCCTACGGAACTCATAGTGACCGCGTTCAAACGTAAAAGCAGTCTTGTGGCAATCCTTGGGGTGCATCTTGATTTGGTGGTAACCCGCTTTAAGGTCGAGCGTACTAAATAGAATAGCCCCGCTTAGCCTGTCGAGGATGTCATCAAATCTTGGAATGGGATATTTTTCATCCACGGTATTTTCATTCAACTTCCTGAAATCTACCACCAATCGATATTTCTCTTTAGATTCGCCCGGCGTACTCTTCTTTTTTACTATCCACAGGGGACTATTAAACGGGGACGTGCTATCCACAATTATTCCCTGGTTCTTCAGATCCCGAATTTCCGCCCTGATGTGCTCCCTAAGCGCTTGAGGGTAACGCCGTTCCTTCACGTATGTTACCCTATCGTGTTTCAGGGGAATTTCATGCACAGTTTTTCCCGTTGCTCCCAAAATGTCGTCTTCTTTAAAGAAAATATCGCGATATTCTTCCCTCAATTCTGCCCTCCAGTCCCGTACTCTATTCACCGCTCCTATTCTCCCGTCTCTAATGCACTCCCGGCACCGGTAAATTTTATTCCCTATCTTTATCGACCAACGCCCCCCCCTTGCTCCTAACTTTGGCTCCTACCCTCCCTAACAGATCGCACCCTATGATTACTCCATATTCGCGGGGCATGCTTCCCACTGTATGCACTGTAATTTCGCCTCCCCCATTCGCCCACCGTTCTAAACCTAGACGTACTTCCCCCTCTACGTCACAGAGCCCACCCAGGGTGATCAATTTACATCTACATACCTGTGGCTGGAGTGCCCCGCCGTCACGACACATCAACTCCGCTGCTCGCCGACTCATGATGGTGCTGGAGCTCCCAGTATCCACTAGACATCTCACACCTTTCTCCACTCTAATGATAGGCAGACCGCCGCACTCGCTTCTGATGTTGTGGTTTACTATCGTGCGGTCGCCCCTCCTCTGACACGCTCCTCAGGCATCTGCTCGTACTCTCCTCTCTGCTGCTGCCGCTCGTCGTTCGCCACGCCGACCTCCATTGCGTCTTTCTCCGCTGCTGCATCCTGGTTCGTCGTCGTCCGTCTCGGATGTCCCACTACTATCGGTGGAATCTGTGGTCCCTCTACCTCTCTTCCACATCTTTTGGGCGTTTACCTCCATTAGTTCTCCTCTTGGTGCATCCCGTTGGCGGAAGATGTAGGGATACTGCCTAGCGATGTGTCCTTCCGTACCACATTCAAAACATTTTGTCCTCGGACACTGTGCCACTAAATGTCCTGGCTTCCCACATCCGTGGCACCGTCTTTCCTCACGCCTTCCAGTGGGTCTGGTCTTCAGCTGGGATTGCCTTCTGCCGTCATTAGGGACCCTCTCCCGTCTTTCATAATCTTGCTCCTTCCTCCTCCATGGCCCAGGGTTGGGTCTGGCTCTCCTGTAGGCTACACGGCTCCACCCGGTTTCTTCCACTTCCATCCGTGTTTCCTCATCTCGTGCGCTAGCGTCCATTAACTCTTGAGCGCACTCTACGAAGGAACGACCTTTAGGGAAACCTTCCTTTCTTCCCGTTTCCCTAGCCAGCTGTACTAGAAGGATTGGCGAAAGGAAGTCCATTCTAGCAGTCACCTCTACTGCGCTCATTATCTCTCGTAGCTTCTCAGTTATCTTGTGAAACCGCACGAGCAACTCTCCTGCATACTGTCCACTAGACTGCCGTGGGTGTTTCACCTCCCTAAACATCTGGAAGATGTCTTCCTCCGGACTCCATCTGCCGCCCCCGTAAGCTTTCTTGAGCCGTTCCTTTACTACAGCCAATGGGGTTTCCTCGTCTGCTTGTATAAAATTGAGGACGCTTCGCTTTACGCGACACACCAGATCAGCTTTCAGCGACTCCGCATCTCCTTCTCCTAGTATACCATCCGCTACCTTAATCTCGATGCGGGACATAATGCGGTCACAGTTTTTCAGGAAATGATTTAGTTCTCCCGTTTGCCCAGTAAATTTTTCTACATCCGAAATCGCCATCCTCAGGTCCTGTGCATTTGCAGCCTTCACTTTTAACCAGGCTAAAGTGTTTGCGTGGGCCTCTGCTATAGTCTCCCGTGGTAACGGAGGCATCTCCACTGGATGGACTGGGATCTCTACTGGCATCTCCACTGGTACTCCTGGTACTGGGAGGGTTGCTGGTCTTAAAACGTTTTCTGCCATGTCAGTCGTTGATTTAAAAAACAAAACAAAAAAAAAAAAGTGCACGTAAAAGAAGAAGCTCTAAAAAAAAACTTTAAGCACTACAAACTGAGTTCCCGGGTTTCGGCACCAGTTATGTTGACTCGGACAACTTAAATAAAAAAAATAAAAATAAATGAGAGAAAGGGGTGCATAAATGACTCACACGGCAACTGTGTTAAGACTGACTTTATTCTCCATTAATCCTATATTTATACATTCTCATCTTGTTTATGTGATAAGAGTTGGTATTAAGCTGATACCGACTCGCCTCGGTCCATAACTTATATATATATATATATATATATATATTGAGGACGAGTGGGTTGGAGTAGACGTGGAATAAAAGGAGGTATATCTTGTTCGGGCTAGATCTACAACTAATGGGATATTTAGGTCTTTACCAATTATTTTATTGGCGACAAAGTAAGGGGCGTTTAGGATCTTTTGGGGGATTTTGGATTACAAGGATTGAATGCGAGAAGAATTGGATGGTTTGGTGGATCCCCATAACTTAATCCCATATGTCCAAATAGCCCTAATGGTGATAATATAAATTAATTTGTTGTGGTATGTTGAAAGTTTTGATCGTTTGTCAAGTAAGTGCTGTTTAAACGGTATATAGGAGCTGCTTCTAGCCGTTTTAGTCTAGAGTGAGGATTCCAAATAAGACGTTTGTTTAGAAGTAGTCCTAGATACCGGATCTGTTCAATTAAGGTTACATACATAATAATACATTTAATAATAATAACGCAGGGGGTGACTGATGGGTGCAGTTGCCGGGGCTTTACGATCCCCCGGGTTCCTCAGTACAGTACACCACCCAAAGTACACACAGAACAGCCCACTAACACATCCACACTGACATGAAGCACACTCACAGTACACACCCTAGGGCTACCTTCCCTAGGAAGACCTGGCAGCAGGTATAAAATGCATTTACCCAAATTACAATGGTGCGAACTAGAAGCCAAATAGCCTCGGACGAATCCAGAGTGAGGGCTGCTCTGGAGGGAATGGATTCACAGCCCTCGACATCGGCAGGCAGTGCGAGCGGTGCCCCGATGCCGTATGGAACCGTAAGACCGGCTACCACAGGACTTGGAACTTTAAACTCTGATCCGGGCTTGGATACTATTGAGTCTCCCGCACGAGGAAGAGGAACCACCAACCAAAGAAATAGGCAACGAAGGATGAAGTGGGACCGCAATATGAATATTGCTGCGATCCGTGCTTATTTTTTGGCAACAAAATCAGAAAAAGAGAAAACAGGATATCGCAATAGGATTTGCCGCTACTGGAACGACCAATACCCTGAAATAACAATAACCTCCCAAAGACTCGCTGATCAGGTAAAGCAAATTCTGGACAGGAAATTCTTATCAGATTCAGAAATTACTGCAATTAAAGCTGAGGTAAGGAACTTGTTTGTACGAGACTCAGAAGGGGAGCTAGATCAAGTGAAGGATGGACATCCAGTTATTGTCAGCAGACAGTTAGACACGACGTCAACGAATAACCAAGAAACGCAATCCCTCACTGAATTACGTAGTAAAATGCAAAAAGAGCACATGCTATATTATGGAATACCTTTGAATAGTAGGCCAAAAATACCTAAGGTACCATACTCAAAAAGGACGCTTTCCGCCGTTAAAGATGTCAATGAAATATTGGCTGAACATATGTCAGAGGAAATAAGTTTAGAAGATATATGTCACTGGATATATGTGGGAGGTAGGACAGTAGCACTCGAGCTTGAACTGATAAAAGATGAGAAACGATGTGATAGAAGTAATGAGAGCAAAGATCCTCCCTGGAAAAGAAGGAATCATAGTTTTAAATATCGGAGGGGTAGCAAGCTGTGAGTTAAGGCAAACTTTGAGTGTTTACATAGACACTCTTAAGCAAAAATTAGCAGTGTATGCAAATAGGATCAGGAGGTATACTGAAGCCCATTCTAGAAGAAGGCAAAATCGTATATTCAACACATCGGAGAGAAACTTCTATAAGCAGTTAAAACCGAAAGCAAATGCTAATCAGACAGCCCTCCCAGACCCTAAGGAAGTATCTGAATACTGGAAAGATGTATGGGACCATAAACAAGGTTACAAAAGGAATGCTCAATGGTTAGAAAAAACCTGCAGTAATCTTGCTGACATTGAGCCCATGGAAGCAATCAGCATTAGCACAGAGGACATTACTATGGCACTTAAACAAATGAAAAATTGGAAAGCTTCTGGACCAGATAAAATACATAATTATTGGTTGAAGTATTTTAGTAGCGTTCACAGCTATCTTGCTTCATGGTATCAGAAATTACTATGTCAAGAAATAGAGATACCTCCTAACTTCTGTACTGGGGAGACGTATTTAATAAAAAAAGAAAATAAAGAAAAATTGGAACCGCAAGATTTAAGGCCCATAACTTGTCTCAACAGTGTATATAAACTGCTGACAACAGTTATTAAAAATAAGCTAACTGACTACATTCAGGGAAAGGGCATCATGGCGGTAGAACAGCTAGGGAATAAGGCAGGTTCGAGAGGATGCAAAGAACTTCTGATTATAGATTCTTTCATTGCTGCACAAGTAGCTAAAAAATCTCGTAACCTTACTGTAGCATGGATAGACTACCGTAAAGCGTTTGATTCTGTTCCTCATGATTGGCTTTTAGAAGTATTGAGGATTTATAAAGTGGATCAGGGTATAATTGACTTATTAGGACGTCTAATGAAGAATTGGAATGTGTCACTATGTACACCAGGACATGCTGATAAATATATACCTATAAAAAGAGGTATATTTCAAGGTGACTCTCTTAGTCCTCTATGGTTCTGCCTTGCACTTAACCCTCTTAGCAGATTGCTGGAAGATACAGGCAAAGGATACCAACTCAACTTCGGAGCGAAGCTATCGCATTCATTTTATATGGACGACCTTAAACTTTACGCAAGAAGTGAAGAAGAAATGAGGATTCTTCTAAATGCAGTAAAGGGATTCAGCGATGATATAAACATGCAACTAGGTACAGAAAAATGTGGAGTGCTTACTGTGAAGAAAGGAAAAATTACAGCAGGTGACAATATGGAGCTATCTAATGAAATAATTATTAATCAACTCAAAGACACTGACTCATATAAATACCTAGGTATGCATCAACTGCTGAAGTTCAAAGCCGATTCAAAGAAACTCTTCGAAGACGAATTTAGATGCAGGATCAAGTTGATACTTAAATCTCATCTGAATGGAAGGAATTTAATAAAGGCCATAAACACGTGGGCGGTACCAGCTTTAGCCTATTCATTTGGATTACTGAAGTGGTCAAAGACGGACTTAGAAAGATTGGATCGCATGGTTAGAGTGCAGATGGTGCTTAATAGGAAAAGACACCCAAAATCCTCAGTTGCAAGGTTGTACCTTCCCAGAAAATCTGGTGGGCGTGGTTTGACCAGTCTTCTCAAGTTATGCCGAGAAGAGGAAAATAATTTGCGAAGATATATGTTTAATAATGACTCTATGATTCTTTCGACTATAGCAGCATTGGATGCAAATTATACAGCTTTGAATCTAGTCAACAGAGCGACCCCGAATAATGATACTGATTATGCTTCTCTAACAGAGACTTGGAAAAATAAGCCATTGCATGGGCGATTTTATCATTCATTGAACGAAACAGGAATAGATGTGCAGACATCGCTAACATGGTTAAAAAATGGTCATCTTTTTCCTGAAACAGAAGGGTTTCTGTTTGCTATCCAGGACCAAGCAATAGCCACGAAAGCATACAGAAGACATATCTGCGGAGAGGACATAAGTGACCTATGCCGTTTATGCAAAAAAAGTGTTGAGAGCATACAACATGTGACCTCGGGTTGTCCAATTCTCGCCGGTAAGGAGTATCTCCAAAGACATAACAATGCAGCGAAAATTGTTCATCAAGCCATTGCATTAAAGATGAATCTCTTAAGTAGCGAATCTCCCTATTACAAATATAACCCATTATCAATAACTACCGGTCACAAAACTAAAATTTACTGGGATCATCCAATCATTACGGACCACACAGTTTTAAATAATCGGCCAGACATTTTAATTATTGATAAAAATAGAAAATTGGCACAGATTGTTGAAATAGGCGTCCCATCGGATGACAATCTTCAAAAAACGGTTTCTGAAAAGAAAAGGAAATACCAGGAGCTGGCAGAGGAGCTAAAGCAACTCTACGGATTGGAGAGCTGTGGGATTTACCCAATTATACTATCTTGCAATGGCCTGATTCCAGAGAGTACGCTAGAATCAATCCAACAGCTAGAGCTACCTGTAAGGATTCTAGCGGAGGTTCAGCGAGCAGTCCTTCTAGGGACAGCAGCCACTGTTAGAAAATTTTTAAATATAACATAATTAGAGCCTAACCCTTGACTCATTGAGTCCGGGTAGGTGAAAATTTCCAGCGTATGTTGAGAAAGTGCGAAATACAAATAATAATAATAATAATAATAGGCTTACCGAACCCGAAGGTCCGATGCCGATACCACCAAACTTCGCCTGCACAGACTCGTCCAATGTTCACCGGTCAAGCCAAAGCCCCCGAGATCAGTTTTAACGCAATCCTCCCATCGACGCTTCGGCCTACCTTTCGGACGCCTACCAGTCGGTTCAGCGAACACCAACCTTCTCGGAATCCGTTCCTCACTAAGCCCAATAACTTTACGCGCCCATTTGATTCTCCTCATCTTTCTTCGGGCCAAATATTTTACGCAATACCTTATTTTCGAAAACCTTAAGCCGTTGTTCATCCTTCAAAGTAAGCGGCCACGTTTCGCATCCGTAAAGAACCGTTGGAAGAATAATAGTTTTATAAATTCTAACCTTTAAGTTTTTAGACAGAAGCCGCGAGCTAAGTAATTTAGCAACTGAATAATAACACGCATTTCCAACCTTTAACCGGGACTTTATTTCTTCCTGGATTTCACTTTTTCTTGTTATCATAGAACCTAAATACTTGAATTTCTCTACATGTTCAAAAGTATGACCTGAAATATTAATATCATAATACAGTGTAAAGGAAATAAATACATTTAAAGAAAATAATTAATTATTTAAGAATTAATTACATTGATTTTCAATATAAACATGTGTTTTATTAAATATCTATTATATTATTGTTTATTTATTTAACGTCACTTTATGCTACTATGGCTAATCGGACGATTCTACAGTGGAAGTCCTAAATTTTGCCTATCCAGGTTTTATTAGGATAGGGATCTTTAACGAGTACCTGACATCTCACAGGCTCGGGACTCTATTATATTATTATCAACGACAATCAGTTAGTTGTATCGGTTCCTTATCACTCTCCATTAAATTTTACAATTATGTGTATCAGATAATATTTCTTCTAAAATATTTAGCTTTGCAACGGATCCACTAGTACGCTGAGTTTGATGTAAAGTTGCTGTAACATCTCTTATCTAGCGTTTAGTTGTCCTAAATATGATTTTTCAGTTTCTTACAACTTTTCGTTTCCGTCGGGACTCACCACACACACACACAGACCTTTTTGCGGGGACTTCAAACCGTGTTAATCTGTTGAAAACTGGAATTTAAAAAAATTCTCCATCGCAATACTTTCCCTTACTATACCTATACTCCATATATAAGTAAGTGAAAGTAAAAAAAAAAATCTCGTACGGGCAACACACGACTTTCACTTACCTCCATTTTTAAAATCAATGAAAGAATTTTCAAATACAGTTAAAGATAAAAATACATGAAACTATTAAAGAATTAATTAAATTAAATTTCTATAAAACATATGTTTCATTAAAAAATCTATTATATTATTATCTAAAATAATCAGTTTTATGTTCATTTCATCACTCTCAATTAACTTTTAAAATCTTGTGAATGAGATGATATTTTTTCTAAAATCTTTAGCTTTCCAACAGTATGTCATACATGTATATTACTGCTCATATGTTCAAAAACAAAAAATTGCATTAAAAAAATATTTTTTCTGTTTTCTCCTTTAGTTGGGTATCGAATTTCTTCAATTTATATATTTACCTGTTTTTCATCAGCTTTAACAAGATAATCTAGTTATTATTATTGAATCTACAAAATTAAAGGTACTTTAGGGGAAGAACATTTAAAATATCGGCATTTAAGCCCTGTCAGACCATTTTTATCCAAATAAAACCTACATGATATTAAAGCCCATTCAATTTTAATCAAAATCGTCGGAACCGTTTTCGAGAAAATTGAAAAAAGGTGCAAAATGCATGGTATAAAGTGCCTCTTCTGGTAGGCTCATTTTGATGAAAAAAGTTTTGTCACGTCTCGGGCGTATAGTTGTCTTAAATATGAAATTTCAGTTTCATAGGACTTACCGTTTCCGCCCGGGAGTTACCACACACACACACACACACACACAGACCTTTTTGCGGGACTTGGTTATTTGGACTCAGGGACCCTAAAAAGTGTATTTCCGTTGAAAACTGGAATTCGAAAATTTTCACGATCGCAATACTTCCCCTTACTATATATAGTAAGTGAAAGTAAAAATAGATACTTATAAAATACCTTTTTGTATATTTATATAATACATTTAAAGTGTGTGATAGTCACTACCGCCGACTTTCAACATCAGACTACATTATGTGAAGCCGCCTCGATCTAGATAATCCATTGATGGAACTGTTTCGACCGAAAATAGCCCCGCTAATTGTGTACTTGTCGTCAATTGATCCTCATCGTAATTCTAATTAAGGACTGTTTTGAAGGACAAAATGTCAATAGAAAGCTTTCATATTATCTTCTTATTTAAATGTGCTAGATTAATTTTGATCAACAGCTTAAGATGCGTTTTATAACTTTTAAGTATAGAAAGGGTAGGCTATCTCACAATCTCTCTTTCACACACTCTCTCTCTCTCTCTCTCTCTCTCTCTCTCTCTCTCTCTCTCACACAATCTCTCTCTATTTAGAAGTAAGATTAAGAATATAGATGTATAATATACCTTAGATAGCGGCAGTAATGTATCTGTTTAAAATTTAATGGGCTATAATATCAAATAGGTTTATTATGGTTGGAATAGTCTGACAGGGCTAAAATGCTGATGATTTAAACGTCCTTCCTCTAAAGTATTTTTAATTTTATGAATTCGAAGAAAATTAACATACAGTCATGTAATTATTGATAAAAAACGTTTAAATACACAAGTTGAACAAATTTGATAACGAACTCAATCAGGCATGAGAAAAATATTTTTTAATATAATTTTTGGTTTTTCGAAGATAAGAACACTAACATCATAGATGTATAATATATATTTAAAAAAAAATATTTTATTAATATTTACAACTGTACATACAATATATACAACAAGTAAATGGGGTAATTTACACTTATGGGCGTGGTAATGTCTTGTGAAGAAACTACCCGGTGGTAGCACTTCAATGTCAATTTAATTAAAGTAGGTCCCGAGGCCATCGTCTTTTCAATCGCCTCGGAGGATTGTCAGGAATAGATGGGAATGATAAGTTGCGTACAAGAGGATTCGTGTGGGTTGGGAGTTTGGAATGAAAAGAGGCGTATCTGTTTCGGGATAGTTCTGCGACAAATGGGATATTTAGGTCATTATGGATGATTTTATTCGTAACGAAATAAGGAGCATTTAGGATTTTGCGAAGGATTGAAAGCGAGAGGAATTAGATGGTTTAGTAGAGCCCTAAAGCTCGATTCCATATGTCAAGGTGGGTCTGATGATGGTAACATAAATGAGCTTTTTGTAATTAATTGGAAGTTTTGAACGTTTGTCTAGTAAGTGTTGTAGTAATCGGTTTCTACGAGCAGTTTCTTGTCGCTTAAGTCGCGTATGGGGATTCCATGTAAGACGTTTGTCAAGATGGAGTCCTAGGTATCGGATTTGTTCAACAGGTATGAGAGGGGTATTATTAAAGGATACAGTGGGACAGGAAGTCATCGGTTTGGGACGAATGTTATCTTATTTCCAAATTTGTGGAAGGTGTAATTTAAAGTGATCAAAAACGGATAGAACTATCTAATTGCCGATAACATTTTTTAATGTAAAAATCTTTATTCTGAAACACATGTTTCCAATGAAACCTAATGTAATTATTTAACTTTTAACAACTCCCTTTATTAGCAGATTTTATCTTCACAAGCACTCTATGTCCAGATATTGTCAATACTATTATAATTGTTTATACAAGTGTGTAGTGTGTATACGTATTCAAGTGTAAACCAACAGAAGTATTGCCGGGATTATTTTATATTTATTTTTTCCCCAGGTAAGAATGGTAATATAGATGTATTAATATATCGCTGGAATTGCTATTAGCACTAGGTGTGGGCATAATCGAATGATCGTCATAATCGGATGATCGGACTTCGATGATTTAAATAATCGAATGATTAATATGGACTATATGACACAATTCCAGTTTCTATGATGGCTGAGCCTAGGTGGAAATATGCATGTAATTTATGTGCTAAGAAAAAAAAAAAAGAAAAAAAAAAGTCGTTCGGTTGTCTAAGCTTCTTATAATCCCTCGATTATCCTTAAAGAATTCAGTTCGATAATCGTCATTCGATTATGCCCACCCCTAATTAGCACTATTCTAGATGAAAACGAAAATAGGGT